>JAUTCZ010031674.1:0-12789 GCA_032273805.1 Melanodrymia brightae | reverse complement strand
TTAAAGCGAAATTTAAGTAAGGTTGTTTTTTAAACAAAATTCGGTTGCGGGCCATTCAAAAGTTGTACTGGCGAGTCAAAGTGTTGCTTTGAGTGGCCCGATTGGCCAGTCAAAAAATATCCCAAGTGCATACCCTGGGAGCTGCACCAAGTTCTACTGTTATTTTAAGAACTAGTATGTACCTGAAACGGAGAAAACTCCTCCCACAATGCCACAAAGACGCACTAAAAACTGTCCAAATGGTTTAGATTCTTCTCTAACTCGAATTTTTAATGAAGATAAATCATATTTCACAAAAATTCCTGGCACACCATGACTGCCTTTAGCATGATTAATCGTTCGGTTCTGTAAATAAAAACACAAAAAAACTTTGATATAAGGTGGAATTAATTTTATAGTGAAATGCCACATCCACAATTATACTGGTGTATGAGAATTGAAATACTTTCATATAAATAGTGTCATATAATTTAGTAATAGATGTACAATGACTTGACAAGATTGTAGTTATATATAATTTTTAACATGTCTTTGTCCATAACCATCCACGTTATATCCAGTCGATCAAATCAATATTTCATCACACTGTTGACTTTATAATGAGGGACAATCAGTGAGGAAGTAGGTGTATGCAGCTTGTATACAGATAGAGTTAACACCAGTAAAGTGTATAATAATTAAACAGTCTCCTTTAACAAAAACTCAACATAATAGTTATCATACATAGTAATCAGGGTTTAATCTACCATACAATTTGGGGCCGATTACCGGCCCCATTACCCAGATGATTTGGGATAAAAAGAAGTTCTTTTCTTTATAATGTGAAAAAAAAAAACTATTATTCTTTTAAAAAGAAAATACCCAATTACATGACATCCTAACGCAGACTACCGCGAACAAATAAAAAAAATGTAAATAAATAAATTCCCCTTTGTGTCGTAACGCAATTTCCCCCAATTTTCCAAAAAGGGACCCTAGAAAAATGGTCTAAATTATACCCTAGTACTAATTCAAAATACAGATCAAGAATATCCTTATGATACGAAAGAAAGAAAACAAATACTGTACGCTCTCAGTGACGGAAAACTGAAAAGTGTCTTCATTTGTCGAGTACGTCCGTACTTCTGTGGGAACAACCTGCATGAAATACTGGTACATGTAATAATCTGAAAAATAAATATGTTTTTTGTTAATGACAATGTTTTTGCATTAATCTTTATAATCACATCTATGGTAACTACCAAAATGTTTATATTTAATTACAACCATAAATTTATTATTACAAATTTGTTACTATTGAAAGAAAGGGAGGTATTTGTATCAATTGAGTCATAGTCCTAGGTTTGACTTATTATCGCATCAATCAAAAAGATGAGATACTTATTGGAATATTTCTGAAATCTTACTTTCATCTGTTATCTGTTCTTCACCATCAAGTGGATATACAGCTCCAGCCACGGGATTTCCAAATGAGAAATGATCTATTCTATGAGAAAAGTTGTAATCTGAAAAAAGGTTTACAATAACCAATGTACCAGTTACAAAACTTTTTAATTCATCGATATCAAGTCTGATTTCACTGCGAGCAACAGTGCATAAAAGCAGACAAAAAAGGAACTTTTTTGTTTTAATTTGTATTATTTACAAGAAAAATCAATCAATGAAGTATTACTGAATACAAATATTTCACAAGTATATAAACTAACACTATACACTAGAATCTAGTACCAGCATCTTCCCCTCATGATGATTTGCCTGTTTCGTTCTCAGGTTTAAAGATAGCTGGTGGTGAGAATTGGAGGGAATTCTGGTTTACAGTTTAGAGTTGTTTCAATGTATATGTAAACGGGCATGAATTAGGTTAAGGTAGGATGATTGCACATTTACTGTGATCGTTTATAAATGTAACAGATATTGCAAAGTTGAACTCCCTCAAGCAACTGACTTGAAAAATAAGAGGCTTCATTCTGAACAACAAAAAGAATAACGTAACTTGGAGGTACGTGATAAAATTAGTTATAATGTCCATACCCTTGTCGGACATCATGATGGCAATATGTGCATGACCTCTTGGAATTACAGGCACAGACCTACGTAAAAAGAAAACCACAAATCATTTAATTAAAATGGTAAAGTAATCTTAAAAGAACTCCAAAAGTAATACTAATAATATTTATTATACATGTACTACTTTCCACGAACTATTGGTAAATTATAAAATATTTACACCTGAAGCCTACAAATTCACAACATTGGTCAAACAAATAAATAAATAAATGTTAGGAAATACGGTTGAATACTCAATCAATGGAGACATTAGTCATAAAGGTTTTGTTCATGATTGAAAACATAAAATATCTTCTATACACTTACATTCGTAAAAACAATTTACTCTATCGAACTTTGCATCATTTGAAGATTTTACCAAAATGTAAATATTATCAAACAATTTTACATATACAAAATATCATTTTACAGTTACCAAAACATGCATAAATTGTAAACAGGCTGGATTTTTATGAATGGTACGTACTTCCCAGCTGTAATGTGGAAATTTCCAGCCACCTTATTGACCTCAAAAGAACCATAAACTCTGCAAGCATCTGTCGGTCCTGTCGCTGGGACTTCTCTGCAATTAAAGGCCAATCACAATTATCAATGATTAAACAAGTTAAATATTAGTGGCATTCAATGAAGTAGACTGATAAAAAATTGCAAAATATATTTTATTTAAGTCCATATCTTTATTTTTGTAAATATATTTTACAATAGTTTTTCTTATTACTCCAAAAACTTAAAATATTATATACAAGCCAGAAAAAGACATATCTTAAATATTAAAAATGATAGATATATGTTCAGCAACGTATGAAAACCTTTTTGGCATGCCTCCGCGGAAATTAGGATATCCAGACCGCCACATCAACTCCTGAATGGCATGATATTCTTCAGTTAAAAATCCATTGATCTCTCTCATAAAAGTCTGGTATTCCCTTTGTTTTGGAGAAAGTTCGAAATGCGTATCCTCCTCCTGTAGTCTGCCATAACTCTGAACATCTTGACCTGTCTGGTCCAGAACATCGGCACCAATAGCTGAAACAGACAGAGAGAATGCTAACTAAGCCTTCTAAAACCGATCCGAGAATACTAATAAAGCAGTCACTGAGTGACACACAGTTCTCTCGTGGGATACTCAGGTTATCACTATTTTTTACAATGACATTTTAACACAGCTTTCGACAGATTAAACCAATTTCCACGGTTGGTTGACTACAGACTGATGTACACACAAGTTTATATATATTTAATTGTACATACATATAAATAATGACGTGTAATATTATTTTATTGTAAATAAATCATAAGAAAAATAAAGATATGTTTGAATTTACATATATCTTGTTATTACTGAAAGTCTGTATTTTTATTTATAATTATATTTGTCTTTATTTCTAATTATGTACGTTGCTTCAAACATAAATTAAAAGAAAGTTAATTCACAGTTGTGTGCATGTCCAGTGTAATACATGCCTATGCATACTTACACCCACAATGCATTGCTACAGTCATATCTATGTTGATTTTCACTTTCCTGAAAAAATAACACAAATATCAGTTTGAACGAAAAGACAAAATTATTGACTTCAAGATATAAGCAAATAAAAGTTAGCACAAACATAACTTGTGAATGTCAAAGATCATAACCCTGTTATTGATATTATACATGCACAAATGTCAATGTATTGCACATGTATAATATTATAGTTGTGCAAACTAATGATCAAATGAAATCATCGGTCAGCCACTAGCTGTTATTGCATACAATGATTTACACAGTCACATATAAATTAATATGCCTGAAATCATGATTAGCATGGAATAAAAGTTGTTACTTTGATGTAATTTTATTTCAATGCTGAGGTATTTATATACATGTCTGCTAATTCGTTGTTAAATTTGTCAAACTCATTATGTACATGTATACCTTTTTAAAATTTATAAACAGTCTCTTCTACAAAGTTGAATACACATTTTGAAAGCGTGAAAAAAGAAAGTGACGATAGATTTAATAGCAGTAGAAAATATAATAAAATATGTACAATATACCCTGAAAAATTAGTGTCCACTTGGTAGTCGAACAGTAGTTCTGTGTTGGTGTAGTATAGGAATTCAGAAATAACAAGAATAAATATGAAAAAAAAGGTGAGGATTGAAACTGAAAGAAAAAAAATTATAATAATTATTTTCAACATGTAAAATGATTGCAAATAATTCCTGTTGTGAAACAAATATAATAAAAAATATACACCACATTAATTTTGAGGTATGGTGATATTCTATTGTTATGTATATTTTAAAGCGAGAAAATGATATATTTTACTGTAAATGAAAATAATGGAAACATTTGGCATCACATATTTTTATCTGCATTCCAGAATTTTAAGATTTTTACAATAACTGTTTGTGTTGGTCGTTGTGAATCAACTACTGTGTTGTGACTTAAAAGTTCATGACTGCACAGTATTGGCAAATAGACAGTTCTTAGAAGTATAATAACCAGAGTTTTTAATTAATGTAACCAACATCTCAATCTCCATTTAGCTGAAGACAGTAGGAACGCTTTACACCAACACTACTACATACTCCCCCATCAAGTGAAGCTACCCGGTATGTCCCAGAGCCGTGGGCCACGGGCAGTTGAGCTGTTACAGGTTCGAACCATGGGTGTCATTTTCTGAAGAATAGTGGTGGGTATTGGTTGTGAGAAATATTTTTGTTGAGCAACCACTGTTAACCCAGAACAGATGTATTTGGTAAGTTCTGGTTGCATGTATAGTATACAATACATTACTGCATTGTAATGTGTTATTTACACTAAAAAGTGACGATGGGGTGGATAATTGAACATTGGTTCCCTTCCCCCACTCCAAAAGGTTGGGGGGAGGTGCGGACATGTCCTCCCTGTCCACCACCAAGTGATGCCCATGGTTCTGACCGGGTTATATTTGTATTCTTGTGTTAAGAACACACGCCCAGTCCCTACGTCGGCTCCATATGTAACCAACATCTCGACCTCCACCCTCTGTGTGTCCAGTGCTCAACCGACTAAGCTAAAGGGAAATTCCCTCTAGCTGAAGCTAGTAGGAACACTTTATACCAACACTGCTACATAAATGATTTTTGCAACTTGTGATACATTACTTACTTCCACCACCAGAAACTGTTGTTTCTTGATAATTTTCAGCAACCTTTGAAAATGCATCAAGTTCTTTCACAGCTTTTAGAGCACTTTTTCTGTTTACTACATTTAATCTTCGCATTTTTATTTGTTTATTGTAAGTTATTACTGCTACTGTGATTCTGTTATTACTAACAGAAGAATCAACCAAGGGGACTGTAAACCATTGAATAAAAAATTGTGTAAAACACCCACACCAAAATGTGTGAGCTACATGCAAGATCAGGTTTAGCGTGAAGGTTCTTTAAACTTATCATTCTAAACACATTTATGGCGATCTGGTATAATTGTCATATTAATCATTGTCAAAGTATGCGAGTGTCATTAACACAAAACAGAAATGTAGAAGAACGTTGACAGTAGAAACGTGTAACGCTCTCACTTGCCGGAAACACTCAACCGGAAATGAATGTTTATATTCCTCCCTTTGAATAGGAGATTCACCGATTGTTCTGTTGAAATGATTGACAAGTTCTACACAAGTATTATAGTTAATTGTTGTAATAGGTCTCCATTTATGTACATCTAGTGTCGTATTTAGTTAAGCGTTCTGTCTCTAGTGTATTTGAAGTGATTTCTATTAGAGAGGTGTATCGTACTCAGCTGCTAAAGATGAACGCAGTAAAATTACGAGTTCGAGTAACACGGTGAACCTTACAAACCTCTCGCAAACTGGGTACGTGTATTTAAAAGTTTATTATTAGATACGTATGCCCTTTTGAATTAGTCTATTAATGAACTCAAGGATTGATTTTATAATAATATGATGTTTGTTTGATGCCAAGGGTCAGACTGATTCAGATAGACACATTATTGAAAATCGATCATGGCGTTATGGACTACTGTTGCCAGTGTTGGATATTATAAGTAGGCTATTTGGGTAGAATACGTTTAGCTAGGTGAGTATTATGTATAGCACTGGGTATGTATTAGGTAGCATATGGCGGGTGGGGAAGGGGTAGATTATTGCAAACTAATCAGGTGAAAAGTGGGCCCCCATTTATTTGGTAAATTATTGATTTTTTTTACTACGTTAATTATCTGTGGTTTTTTTTTTGGTCAACATGGAATTTATTATTTTCTCTCTATTTTAAAATATTGAATACATATTGATCTAGCATAATTATGTTACTTGTATGCATGATTGGTAATTAACATCTTTATACTTGCACTCGAAATCAACTCGTAGTTTAATTTTAAACAAGAAAGACAACAAAAGATGTCATATGATGTTACAAGTAGATAATAATAGGGATGTTCGCCGTGAGTGCATGTGATTGTGACATCCTTGATATCTCTGACGTTGTATTTATGTGTAACTAATGAATGACTCGAGTTAATCAGATATAAATTTGATCCATAGTGCATATTATTAATTTTTAGCAAAACGTTGGAACGTGAGTAATCTGCAGGAGTGCAGCTCGTTTGGATTGCGAAAGTGAAAGTAACCCTAAGCCACCATTTCATTTTAGCGTTTGTTTGGTAAGTCAGTGAGGGCGAATAAAATGTATTGTTAGAAACCGTGGATTAATGTCATGTGCTTCACAATTAGAACCAAGTTAATATAGGGTTTGACACCCTCCTCTCCGACCATCCCTCCCCTTTTAATCCTAACATAAAACATTGACCGATGTTTTTACAATGAAAGTAAAAGTAACCTCCTCCCCTCTTCCAACATTATTTGGATTGTGAAACACTTCGCATTTATGCACAATTCCTTCGTGTGCATTTGCTAAAACAAGAAATGCAGTACAGAATAGTACATGTCACATCATATGGTTACTGTGTTTGACACAAGAGCCATGTAGTTACAATAACGTAACCTCAGACCTTTTGTTTGAGTGCCATGTACAGACATGGATCCAGAAATTTGTTAATGTAGGATGGTTGGTGGGATATTATTGAAATAGTTATTCTAAAACTATTGTCTAACTTCATTATTATTAAAACTCGGTGTATTTGTGATGGTTGTTTATTCAAATGTAGGGAGTCTAAATATATATAGTTAGTGTGCATCTGGTAAAACAAGTGCACTATGAAAAAGTAGTTACCGGTACCGGTAATGTTTTTGATCCAAGTGTGATGCCCATGTATATATATAATTGACCTACTGAATGATAAAATTGAATATCAGATTGCAAACCTAAACAAAATCATACAGGTTTGATTGCGATTTGATCATTAATATAATTCAGTCATTTTAAAAATATATTAATGGAATTTTGCAGCATATCAGGTATTACATTTAAATCATTGCAAGAATGCTTTATTTCTTTTTTCAGATATCTTGTATTTGAGTCAAAATGTCTTCATGCCTTGGTTTTCTTCCTATATCCATGGTTTTGCTTGCTTCTGGTACTTTTGTCATATCATATATCATAGCGGTCATGCGGGGAGATGTTTCTGCAGCATTTCCATACATCAGGTAAGAACCATATCGTGTTGGCATGACTCATTGGATATACATGTACAGAGCAATAAAATCTATACATTGATTTTATTAGTAAACATTTTTAGACAATAACCTACCAACAATCTGGTACGTGTAGCTTAGAACTATTCTATACTAGTTTTAAAAGTCATGAAATGGTGAACAAATATCCATGTATGTACAAACTACCGTAATCATGGATGAAGTGCAAATTACTTCCTTAAAAGTCCTTGTAAAAATAACTGACAAAGTTGTTCTTACATAAGAATACAGTATAACTAACCATATATACCGGTAGTTTGAAGTTTTAATTCAACTTTGCTTGATTTTGTCATATGGTTTATATGGAGCAAAGTGCAACACTTCCAGTTTGATTGACACATTTAATAAGCTTTATAACTTCTTTTTCCAGTGACACAGGTGCTGAAGGTCCAGAGAGTAAAGTATTTGGTCAGTTTCTCAACTTGTCTTCTTTCATAGGTAAATATCTTTTATAAATATCAATTATAGCTAGAAGGATACTAAATACATAACACTGAACAGGCCCCACACGACCGGGCGAAGTGAAGCTTAACTGCGCCTTTACCTCCATGACTTCACCGTGGCACTGTGCGGCAACATCGAAGTCGCCTTGTAAAAACATGTCTGTGACGCATTCGCGGATCATTGACCAAGAATTTTAAGAACAGTTGTGTTCACACTTCACCGCGAAAACAATTAAGTACCGGCAATACTCATCTTTGAAGAAATAGCAATGTTTAATAAAGTGACACAGAAAGTCGCTGTATTACGCGACATGGAAGTGCTGGGTCTTCAAACATAGAAAATGACATGTTTGTTCATTGATGGATGGGAATAGAGAAAACAATGTTGTAGCCTATGCCTTTTTAAAATAATAGTTTCAGTAACAATTTGCAATGTATGATTGTACGATACACAAAATGCTTCTCAGCAAATATTTCTCTGGAGTGCATGGTCCCCTTGCCCGAAAACGTTGATCATCTATCTCGAACACAAAATTGAGTACACATTTTGAAATCCTGGTAATGCTTCTACTCCACTCCAGGTCTGTAGGTCCATTTTTTTCTAAACTCTGATGTCTGCTATTTATTATCTTTGTATACGAGTGCGTTTATGTTTCAGCATTTTGGACAATGTTTGTGCGGTACAAGGTTATTAGTTGCCTTGGAAGCAGTGAGGATCGCTGGCTGCGGAACATGAATTGTATCACATTTTTCATTGGTACTTTGTCTGCTCTTGGCGTTTCCATGGTGGCCAACTTCCAGGTACTAGACCTAACAGTGTGTGTTGTTACATGGATTGAATTTAATTTTTTGTATGTTCTATGTACACTGTTTGTTTTATGATTTGTGCTAACCAAATAAGACCCAAATGGACTCCATTTCATTTCTGTACCACTGCTTCAGCAAACTTATGGGTATATAGTGTTTTCATGCATCTATGTGTCCAAATTATTTCCGGAGCATATCTACTACACTATATCATGTAGGGTCATCATACTTTGTATGTGTGTACATGTAGGGAAGGAGGTGTGTTGCATATCAAAAATAGGTCACTATGACCTCCATAGAAGAAATTTATGTTTCCGAAGAATATCTCATGCACTAATTGATATAGGGTTATCAAACTTTGTATGTGGGTACACGTAGGGAAGGCTTTATCCACCTGCTTTGAGTTACATCTAGTTACGTGTCAATTTGTCCATGTTCTGTCATTCTCTTACTAAATGTGGATACGTAGAATGTTTACATTGCGTTTCTATAGTAGCAATGTACGTGAAATTTGTACTGTTTTTGGACCAATGCTGAAACAAAAAACTGAAGCCCATGTTGCACTAACATTTCTTACTGTTGTGCATAGAAAGTCACGAGATAAAAAAGGTAGTAAAGGTCAACGTCGTGATAAAATGACAAGGAAGACAATTTTAAACTCCCATCAGTGTCTGAGAGTGGCAGGCGAGAAGTGTCAAGAGAGAATGCTTTTATTAATTATGTACCAAATTATCTCATTTTCTGAATGAAATATCATTTGATTGATATAGTTATTTAAGTACAGCAAGTGACAATTTTGTTCTTCAATTGAATATTCAGGTTGTAAACTGTGGTAAGATAAGGTCAAATCTTTTAAGACAAATTTATTGACTAGTTATTTAATTACAGTAGTTGCATCGTTTGTAATATGAGCCATCTGTGTATTCTTTCATCGTGAAAGCCTTTTCCTTGCTCAAAGTACAACAACACTATTCTGAAATATCTCATCAGCTAGGGTAGAATAGGACTTGTAACGTTTACGGGCTACGGAACAGGGGGTAGGGGGTGTGGGGGTCATGGTCCCCCGACTTTTCAGACATTTTAACCAACATGTTTTTTTACCATATATATTTTTTAATTTCTGTGTTTGCCCTCACCCTTCACACTACCTTCACTGAGCCAACAGACAGCGGATTACACCCTACAGTTGAAATATCTGTAGATTAGAGTGGGGTTTAGAACCACCATGAGTTAGAGAGCTGAAGAACTGGTATATGGGCTGAGATATTATGAATTGATTTTGATCCATGAGCTGTTATTCACTCGAGATATTTTACTGTTCCAAAATTATGGATAAACACTTACACAAGACCAGTAATTTGTGCACACACTTTTAGCAATGTAGATCACTGATAATAATCATTGTCAACTTGTGTAGAAAGTTAGCGTCTTTCAGTCTAACATCATTATATTAGAGTGTAGCGAATCTAAGCTTCATGTATGTTTCATTCTTAAGAGCTTTCTCTAATTACATTTTCCAGTTATTATGGCATCAGATAATCTTGTTGATTTTTTAAAAATACTGTAGTAATTAAATATCTCATTAGGAAGCCTTGGTTGATTAGATTGCTGGTCATGACTATTGTATTCAAAATGACAAAATGGTTATATACAGATTAATGGCCACTAATATTCATTACCCGATATCTAGTTTTCCTTTATGTGGAACATTTATAAATTACAGCAGAATTCTGATACCAACTTGACCTAGATTAGTTTTCGTTTGTATTGCTTTAAGACATACTTCATATTCCACTTTGTCATCATTTATTACTCTGTAATGTTAACCTTGAAAATTAGATGCGAAAATATAGTAAAATATTCAGTCATCAAAATTGCACAAAATAATTAATTTAAAAAAAGATCTCAATAAAAAAACCATCTCAATTAATAACGAACGTATAAAATTGTGAGAATAAGTTATTCGAACCAAGTATTTGACAGTATACATTTATTATAAACACTGTTAAACTGGTATTCTGGTTTGGCTGAGTGGTTATGGCATTGGACTTTCAACTGCCATGCGAATTGTTGCAGTATGATCGAATCCCTCAGGTGCATTTTGTTTTTCACTTATTGATCAATAAAATTATTGCTCTTTAAAAAGAAAGTTGTTTTTTTGAGTAAAACAGTTATTTTTGGTGGAATTCTATTTCTCAATTTAAAATGGTGACTAAAAGCAGGAGAGCTGTATGAAGAGCACACAACTGTTAACAATTGTCTTGATACAGTTAAGATTGGTGAGCACTTGCTTCACAGCATCCAGCTAGATCATTCATCAAATTCTTGTAGGTACCAGTAAGTAGGGAAATCTCCTGCTAGCTTTACTCACGCAAATTTCTATTCAGTTCAGATGAGATTTCACTGGCACGTGGCTGCTTTGTCAACAGAAGATATCGTAACAGTGCTGGCACCACTCACAGACTTCCGAGAGCTGTACTTGCAATCTCATTCACTTGATTGGACAGATATTTTTTACCCTGATCTGTATCGGTGCTAGCATTACATTGATGTAGGCACGTGTTACAGTGTTTTAAAACTAAGGGTTCCTGGCATCTCTCAATTTGTGCTTTACCAGCCTTCTGACCGATAGAACTGGCAGATTGGATATATTGTGCTCACTGTTTACAAGTCTGGGATGTATTGGCTAACTTGTGCATGTGCTGGTACATAGATTCTGTACTAGCTGTGTATAAATGTTGAAATGTGTATAGGAAACAGTGTTACCGTGTGGTCTAACACAAGACATGTACAGGTAAGAATCACTTAATTATATACGTTAATACACTTTTGTTGTGTATTTTGTAGTGGCACTATCTGGGCATTTTGTACAATAAAATATTGATTGATTGTATTCACATTTATGATATTAAAAAAAACCTCTTCAAACTGTAGCATGTGTTTGTGCTTCCCAGCAGGTATAAAGGTAGGGATCAATTTATTATGTTACATCAATATTTACATGTTATATTATGTTATAAACATTCACGTGTTATCAGAAAAACATTCTGCCTGCAGACTATTTTTGGATTTTGGCACCACTGAGTGCTTGTTTTATGCTCACCAAAGAATACAAGGCTAACATAGACAGAAATAGGAAGGCAGTTGCATTAACTGCGGTTCACTGCCAGTATAAGTTGCTAAAATTGTATCTTTTTTTTATCTTGATATCATTTTCTTAAAGTTAATCAATACAGGAAATATTGATTAATAGTCATTTTTATTGTATTTTGGTTTTCTGAGTGGTATTAGTAAATAAGTTAATTAAAATTATTGTACTTGTATTACATGTAGTAAGCGAGTTAATTAAAATACGTGCATCGTGCAATTTTCTTACAGTCTTTAATAAGTGTGATACCTGCCTCAGGAAGATGGGTGGGTTGACATTTCACAATCCTGACATTAATTACTGGTGTAGTAAACTATACTGCTGTGAACCTATTCCATAGGTGACATATCTGTATGGAGCAATCTTGCAGGTATGAAGAAATATCGGGATAACGATGCTAAGTGATCTCTCATTAAGGGCTGTGCGTAAATCTTATCACTTGTAATGTCATGCTTAGAGTACCAAAATGACATGATACATATTAAATAATGTATATCTCATAACCGGACTCTAACCAAAATATCACTAAAGGGGTTTATTTTGATGATTAAGATTAAGGTTAGTATGCAATTTAGTTGACCTGAAACATACTCGTCTGACATCTGGCCCCGTGCTTATAAACGATTTAAAGTCTAGACTTTAGACTTTAACTGGAAGTCCAAACTTTAATAAAGAAAAT
>JAUTCZ010031563.1:0-12797 GCA_032273805.1 Melanodrymia brightae | reverse complement strand
TATTTTGTCGATTTGGAATGTCATTGCAAATGGCGGACAGCAAAGTTTTAAACTGAAGCATAAACTTGAGGAGTTAAGGAAATAAAGGTATTTTTCACATGAAAATGTCCCTAAATTTTAGTTACATTGGCCCTAAAAGGCCCTAAATTTAGGAGTGAAATTTCTGTATGAACCATGCTATAGTTTGCTCAGTGTTTGTGTTTTGGACTAGGAAAGCAGTCACACTCCACTGATTCTAGGTCTATACTAGCCACCCGATGAAACACATTATTTCCAAAGTGATACTGGCAGTTTTTAAGATGACCAAGTGTTTTTCTTGCTGTATCAGAGTTTATTACTCATATGTTTAGACAACACTCGGCAGCATTCTGTAGTACATACTATATATGGCAACACATGAGTAAAACGTCCAATATTAATGTTTACAAACTGTTTAAAATCATTTCAGGTGGCAGAACGTGCCCTGTACTACTGGAACAATGAGTACATCATGAGCCTGATCGAGGAGAACTCAAATGTTGTTTTGCCGATAATGTTTCCAGCCTTGTACAAAATATCTAAGGAACACTGGAACCAGACCATTGTAGCTCTTGTCTACAATGTTCTTAAAACATTCATGGAAATGAATAGTAAACTCTTTGATGAACTCACAGCTAATTACAAAGCAGAAAGGCAAAAGTAAGTTTTCAACCAGATATATATTGAATAATACAACATTATTATCCAAGCTCTTTCTTATTTAGCTTTGCTTGTCTGTTCAGTCCCATTCTCTTGATAATCTTGGTAGTTTACTGACGAAACATTGAGTTCTTTTGATTTATAAAATTGATGGTTTTAGTGGAAACAAGCTTATTTTATCCCATAGACAAAAATGAAAATTAACTATTTAATGTTGAATGAATAAATGTTCTATTCTGTAATCACTCCCAGTGTTATTAATTTCATATTTAATATATCAATATACTTAAATTTATTTTTTACAAAGTGACCTTGAAAATGGTTTTGAACTCTAAATCGGATGCAATCTTTTGTCACTCTAAGAAAGATTAAAACTAATTGTCGGTATCTGTTAGTAATTAGATTATTTGCTTACTATTTATAGTTAAGCTAACTATAGTAATTATCAATAGTTGAATTTACAATCAATTAATTGCTAGTGGATGCTCAGAATTCGTTACACTTCTATGTGTGACTAATCTAGTCATCATTTTTCCATTTTGGAGTCCTTTTTTTTAAACCATGATTTGTAGTAAAGCATTAGATTTTGTCCAAGAGTTATTTAAAATTTTCTAATAGCTTATCGCTGAATATTATGCAAATACCTGTTGCTCACAAGGATACAAATGATACAAATGAACCTACCAGCCTGAGGCTGCACACGATACCCGTTCACATCCGACCTGTACGATGCTTGCAAACATTCCTATACTTCTTACTTCAGTGCAGCTAAAGCATGTTTAAAGTAGCTGCGAAGGATAGTAAATTGTGTAAAAGAGTTTGGGGATTTCACCGTTTTGTTTTAACTTATTGTCAATGTTTAACTTTATGTGCAGTTAATTGAGCAATACTTAGTATTATTATTATACTGATATGTCCCAAAACAATTTTGTTTATTAAATGTAGAATAGTCTTGTGTGCTTGCTAGCTGACGACCCTCCGGTTATGTCAACTCTGAATGTTAGTGATGCAGTGTAGTCCGCATCTCAGTAGGTAGATCCACTACCGATCACTAAAGGCTAGTTGTCCATCGTAGAAGGTGGCTGTTAATTACGAGAAATCAAGGATGTCTTCCATGAATGTATCTGTATCGAAAATGCACTCGAATTTGAGAAAGGATTCTGATCCAGTCAAAAGTTAGGTTTTTATGTCTGGTCACAGATCACCATCGCTCCCATTTACCGGAGCGGGATTTATCGTGGGATCCAGATTCTTAACCAAAACCACTCAAGAACTTGAGGGAATTCTTGGAGGATGCGTTCATGGAATTACGACATATCGTCACCTGATTAAGATAAGGTCATAAGTGACATGGTGTTACGTTGTCACTTACGACCTTATCTTAATTAGGTGACGATATACGTAAACCAAAAAGCTCCGTTGCCAAGGAATATTCACAGATCTTTGACGTCTTTGGCATTGGACCAGTAGAACTGAAAAAGGAATTTCCCATGATTTATGTTATTAAGAACTGTTCAGTGCCTGTTTAATGATTTATTTTAAAATGTCTCTCTCATGGGTCCTTTACTATCCAGTCTATTGTAACATTCTACATCACATATGGTGTTTAATAAGATGTTTATGGATTTGGTGCACTTCTTGGATCGGGATATTGAACTAATTTCGAAAACTATTCCGGTGATAAAGTTCATGGACATTACTTGAAAAGGTTTGAGATACCTTATTTCAATAAATCAGTAGCAAACAATTCCATCCCATCGTTGGATCATCATCTTATGACCGATCATGTGATTCATTGTGTCATCTTGTTTTATTTATTTATTTTTAATTTTTAGAGAGAAGAAGAAGGAGAAGGATCGTGAAGAGTTATGGAAGAAACTAGACAAGCTCGAGGTCAACCATAGGGCGAAAAATATGATAAAAACTTCCTAACACACCAGCTTGGCTTCATGTCTGTGTATTGTGTGTGCAGCAGTGCGATACTGTGACTCTGGTTCTGGCAATTTGCTGTAGATAACATTACCCTGTGTGCCAAAGCAGATTGCTGATATTGCTAGATTGTTCTTCATCCGTCAGTCTCTGCTGTGCACCCAAAATCATTGCAGTCAAGCAGTGTGTCCATGTCATGATGTGGGTAGATTATTCCCTGCTTGGGATTAAAACATGTACACTGTCACTATTATTTATTTCAGACTGTATAGTTGATGGATGCTTGGGTGCATTTAAGTTACTACAAGATCTGAATGTTTTCTGCAATACACATAATTACTTACTTTTAAATCCTTTTTGTGAGTTCAGTACCAACACAAGTTAAATTTAACCCATTTTTCTTTCATAAAGTTACTTTAGCTTGTCCAGCGAGTGTGTCTAAAAATACTGTACTAAACATAAAGTAGAGTTGTAGTTTGTTCTAATACCTAGTCAAGGCTTCCCCCATTATTAAAGTCTGTTCCTTTCATGAAGTCAATGTTAGTGTGTAACCTATGTGAAACCCTTGATTGAACATGTATGTGATGCAAGTGATGTATGAAAATTGTTATAAATGCAAACAATTACACAATTCAGTAATAAGATTGCTGACTGGATTTAATATCATGACGGTTATAGTTTGTCATTTTGATAGACTACAATTTCTGTTTGTTTTGTGATCCCTTGCAGACCAGACTTGCTGCTCCATTAGCTCACATGTTTGTCTTCACCCATTCATAGTGTTGCATATCAATCACTTTCTGAAACACCATTTGCTTTCATGTTTGAGACTTTATATCATGTAACAATAGCCAGTTTCATTTGTATAACTGTTAAAGCAATACATACATTTGATGAAAGGATGATTCTTGAAGGGTACACATTCCCATCAAAATAGGTCACTGGGACTTAAATTTCTTATTTGTATTAACCTTTTATCATTCATGTCCAATTCATGCCTCAAATACTATTAGAGATAAAAAATATTTTATAACATCTAATGAAAGAAGCAATAATGGAAATTTAGGACCTTACCTTTGATGATTATTATTTTATACGAGTCCCCCACTCTTTGGCTAATTTTATGGATCATTTAACGTAAATAAAACATTCTTTGATTTAAGGTGATTAATTTCCTTTGTGGTGATATTTAAACATTCATTCATTAGTTTTACTTGTATTAACAAATTTAGTAGTCACATATCACCTACCTACTAATTTTCTGAAGGAAGTTTAGTTGTGGCTATGATATTGTTTTTGTATAAAAACAATCTATGACTGAAGTCCTGCTGAATAAAATGGTGAACTACAATAGTTTTTAAATGTAAGTGAACTTGTGCAGTGCTTATGTGAAGTAAATTCAGCATAATATCCTATCTTATAGAATAGAGTGCTGATTGTGTGTGTATCTTAAATTTCATGTTCTTATAGTCATGCAGAAGTCTGTGCAGTTAGTGTTATACCCTGCATATAGCACTTCCACATGCGTGTTAGTGTTACACCCTGCATAAAGCACTTCCCCATGCTTGTTAGTGTTACATAACACAGGCTGACTTAATGCACTACTGGTTGATTGAGGTTTATACTAATCCTAATAAAACCATTTTTGGACCCACCTTATCACTGGGTTAAAAATAATGAGTGACTGTAGATTTCAGGTTTGCTAATGTAATTGATCGTTCATTTCATGCATATTAATCAATTTATTTTGTACTTACGAAATTTATATAGATAAATTGTCACTTTTCAATAGTTTACATTTAAACATTTGTCAAAATGATGTCTCTATTTTTTTTTTCTCAAAATTTTCAATTTTAGTACTTAAATTTCTGTCTAATATAAATATAAAAGCTAGGAAATGGACAATTAAAGGCATAATATCACAGATTTTAACATTTGTTTTTGTCTAAATTTGGATTATAAATACAAATTCCATTCACTTGGCATACATTTGCTGTTCATTCACCTTTTCTCACTCATCACGGTTGGCAATGTTGACACAATGTGATTCAAAATATAATGCACCACCAGCCTGATATTGTATTTATATTTTCATATTTATAGCTGCATAGCAATCTTTTAAATGTGTAATAAAGTACAGTGAAAATACTATAAAGACTGCACGTGAAATAACAAAATTGGTCAGTATGAGATTGTCCTATGAGTTACATATTAAAAAATAATGGACTATTATAGTTCTTAAAATAGTGATCTTTATAGTGGGGTGGTTTTAGATATATAATATGTAATGGATATAATAATTTTTGTGCCGTTTAGTAGTTCAGCTGTCCGTGACATTATGCCTTTAATATATTGTACTGAATTTTGTTCTGATAAAATGAATAGCTGTTTTTGTTATTTCCTTGTTAATGTTGAAATGAATTGAAGATTTGTAAATGTATTTTTATCGAAATAGAAAATAATTGCAATTGTTTGTCATTTTACCATTAACACATTGTCTGCCCCTTATTACATAAACTTTCAATGTTTTTACTTTGATTTCTAGCTGTTTTATAACTAGCTGACATTTTGAGAAAAACAAGTTCAAAGTTACTATAGAACTCCAGTCAATATATTGATTTTTGTTTTGTTCAAAGTTTTGTGCTTGCAAAATGTTGATAATTGTCCATCCGTCCGGTAGCCCTTACAAACCAGAGTTGACAGGTGTGCCATTCTGTAGTACATTTAAAAATCAAAACCAAGTTTAATGCTATAAAACCTTTGTTGTAAATTTTCGTTTATGTCTGGAATATTATTTATCAATTCATATATGTCATCGATTGTTTCTTGGGTGATTTGTAGTTTGTTATGATCTATTGGTAAAACTCTGGTATATTACAAGAAATATGTGGTCTTGTTTTACCATCCATATGAGAAAATCCCATTAGATTCTACCTCTACACGAATATCATTTTAAAACCCACAAACTTTCCATGGAATTGCTATTTTCATTTAAAAATAATATTTCCATCTATTTATTACTTATATTTAAACTAAAATTTGGTCACACGATGGAACATATTAGTACACAATGTTCTTTTAATGTCACTAATAGTAAATAGAGATTGTTATAGGAGTGTAGTGTCAGACCCTTTTTATCAGTGTCAGTATATCCATGTATTGCCCGAGTGAGGGTTTTACAGGAATACTGACACCCAAGTTTTGTCGAACACACTTGAATGTAATAATTTCTTCATTATCAGAACACATTTCTTCGTGCAAACATAGAAAACAATGGTTTTTAATTATCGTATATACCTTCAAATTATAATGACATTTTGTGAAGCTGTAAATACTCCAAACCACAAGAACATCATATAGATGTGTTAAATCACAATCACTAGTGACGTCACAACTAATCTGTAAACACATGTTTGGTCACTTGTGCCAGAGCTTCATCAATGGTATGGCTTACCATTATTACAGGTGTACTATATATAATTTTTATTAACTGTTGAATCGTATGAATAATAATATATACACAAAATAGTTCAAATTTCTTTTTTTATCATTTATTTGACAGAAAAGTGTGCCATTGTTGGATTGAGACAATCTTGAATTATTTGTCTTGGAATTTTATTTACACTATTAACTTATAATTAACACAAATTGAAATAATGAAGAAAAAAAATCATAAACTTTGACATGGGCTCATGGTGATATTTTGTGCACAATACTATGACAAATGACTTTCAACTTATAATAAATGGTGCTTTGAAAAAATAAGCAAATTTCTGGCCATTTTTTTCAAAACATGCATGTATTTTTATAACATGATTATGTTAAATAATTTTCAAATTGGGATGCAAACATATTTACAGAGCTATTAGTATCTGTATTATTTACAGACTACTTATAGTTGATACATTTTTGTCGTCTCGCTTTAACTCTTGAAATTTTGTTCGTTGATACAAGTGCTGCAATAATGGATAACAAGTCACACCATCATACAAATATATTGGAGATTGCATTAAAAAAGGTTGCAGCTAATTTTCATACCGTAGTCTCCCAATCTAGTTAATATAAATTATAACATTACAATTTTACATATTGCCATAATCCAAGTTTTATCAAAATACTATTTTGTTGCGAACTTTCTTGCATAGATGGCTACAATATGAAACGGTGGAGTGTTAATTTGTTTTCCCATATTTAATAATCAATACATCTAAACGGAAAAGGTTTTTATTTATAAGTAAGGTGAAGAATTGTTTTTGATATATTCTCAACTGTTAATAATACAGTACTAATTGTATGTATAATAATTACCAGTGCACAGGATGAGCTGATCTACCTAGTTATATTAAAAAACAAACATACAAATTTACATTTAATTTATTCATGGGAATACAATGTATAATTATAGTGTTAATGTGCAATTCATTTTCCAGACAATACATCAAAAACTTTTGTTTTAACTGCCACATACATGTAACCCATTGGATTGTACAAACTATAAGCTAAAGTAAAATTAAATTAAAGAATATTTTATTACTTTTATTGTTGTATCCTAGAAATGGTCATTGAAGTTCAAGCATTATCTGGAGATAAGACTTCTTTTATTCAAAATACTTAAAAACTAGATTTATCTTCTAAAATATTTACAACCAAGGAATGCATCTCTATTGTAGAAAATTGCAATGAACATTGGTGTGTCTATGCCATGCCAAGTGGAGTTTTGGCTACTGGTACTTACAGTGAATAAGAATAGTATCGGATAATATAAATTATGCTGGGATTGATATTGTTCCTGTTGTTAGCAATCATTATTGTTACAAGTTCCTTGTTTTTCAGTTTACTGTGATATGAACATCACACAAAATCTTAGGCTCATCATTTTAAAGAAAAATGTTTTTGTTATTTTTCTTTTTTAATATCTCAAATATCGACATTTATGTTGAAAATACTTTTAAATTTACATGTTCTGTTGCTAAAAATGACAACTGGAAATTGATATTATTCTCTTATGCTCATGTAATATATTTTTTCTATTTACATATGTATATGAGTGTGTACACACATTCTGAAATGTATGTTAAGGGATCTACTTGTTATTTAACTCTATCATTCATGGATTTCCATGTTTAACTTTTAAATATGTTAATTTGGATTAGGCATATGTGGTTCTTAATGACACCAAAAGATCCAATGAACATAGAAGGCAGATTCAATGCATATTTATTTATCTAAACTCAACAACTTGGAATCATCACTCTTCATCTCACCACTCATTACTACCCTGTCACTCCAAATTAATGTTGATATGTATGTATGATATTGTTAATAACTTCTGTGTTGTTTTAATAACATATATCCAGTGTGGTAACTGCGAATATATATTAACTTGCAAAACTGTTTTCTGTTTTGTTGATCTGCAGTTTCGCCACAATATCAACTGGATGAGTTTGTCACCCACTTAATCTGTTACTTTTTGTTGCAAGGTTCATATTTTAGAATACAAAAAAATAACTTATTGTAAATATGACTCTTGAAACTACCAGTGTGGACGATTTTAGACTGACTTGGTGATATTGTTTAAAGTTGTGCAAGACAAACTTGCACGGATTCCCCATGTTTTCTATGTTGTGTCCAGAGTTCAATTGTAAATATGCCAATATTAAACAAGCTTTCTTATTGTATATTATGTTGTTATTACTACTACTTGGCTTGTAGGCTGTTTGTGGCCAAGTTTTGTGCATAGCTCTTATCCTTTTCTTTGTCATTGTAAACTGTGTCAGAAAATATTTTGTAAAATTAAAAATATTCTGATCAATTGTTTTCATGTATTTTTTCGAACGACTAACAAATGTGCAACATATAATGACTTGTTGCATGCGATGTGTCGTACAGAACAGAATATGCCCCATAGTTTGTTATCAAGACTATCAGTTCTACCCGAGAACTAAATATTATCGTTTCCATTCCCTCATGACAACAAAATTATTATGATTCAGGTTACTATTCGATCGCTTATATGTCCTATCATAATGCCTCAGTACCAGGATAGTCATATTTTAAAGATACTAGTAGTTTTTTTAACAATTGGAGCACGTTTATTAATACTCTGTACCCATTGATGTCAAACAGTTATGTCAACACATGGTCTCAGAGAAATATGCTTCCATTAGTCTACCTGATTAACAACAAGCAACCTTTTACGTGTTCTTTTCCAATGACAGGATAACAAGAAATAACTCAACATTCCACTGAGGAGGATCGATCCTTGGACCTCGTTTACCTCTTATAAATCTTGCAAAATTTATAACTTTGCATCCAATCCAGCACATTAGTTGTCAGTTTTCAGATACATGTCTGCTTGACAAAATATAACGCTTGTTTGACGACAACACTGGAACACAGATTATTTGATGTCAAACACTAGGTCACAGAGGAAACCTGTGCCGCCACATGGGCTAACTGTATCAAATACCAATAATGGGGATCTTTTATGTGCAGTTTCTCACAGACAGGATAGCACATACCACAGCCGTTAATGGACACGTGGATCACTTTGTAGCAATGGAAATAATCCAATGAGGATCAAACCTCAGGCAGGAACTGAGCTACGTCCCGTTCCCGTCTGCTCGAGATGCATGTGCTCGAAGGATTGATCCCATTGTGGAATCGTATGCCAGAAAAACAAGTGAGATATTAATAGGATACATGTTAGATTAGTTATTCTCGACAGATCTCAACAAAATAATTATGTAGAATGTAATTATTAAAAAATTCAAATTCTATATACATGTACCGGGTACTAGTATTTCAATACTTGCACCAGTTGAATGTCTTAAAAATTACATCCCAAATATATTCCATTAATAACTGTTGAAATTTGAATAAGATAAAAGCAATTGTCTCGCAACAAGAGACATTGGATATATTCACTGCAATCGGTAGCCTATATTTATATGCAGCTATACTTTATTAAATTTGAGCTAAATGACCAAATCATATTTCAGAATAAATTTCTTGGTAATGAACCCAATATGTAGGCCTACACAAACCATATCTCAAAATCCTATTAAAGAACAAAATAAAGACATTGCAAACATTTTTTTATTCAGAACGGCCAAAATCATACAAACAATAACACCAGCTGCAGATAGATTCAGATAATAAAGTATCTTCTGATGCTCGGTTTTCGAACACTTAAGTGTAGATCCCTACTTATGAATATTAAATTGAAAGTCATGATCTATATTGATTAACCATTTATTCATAACATAAACACTGTTTCTAATCATAAACACAGTTCTTGCTATAACCATGATTATATATAACGGGCAGTGTGTAAAGGAAATGTGATGGAATTAAATCACTTGTTTTTGAACACTGATTTGTTTATTTAAATGAGTGCAAGTTATTTATGGTTTGCCATACTTCATCCTAATTAATTTGGGAACTCAATACCATTAAAAATAGTGAAGCTTTGAAAATTATATCTACAAAAATACAATTATTTATCAAATGTATAAAATACTGATCGCAAATTGAACATGAATAAAAGTATTGTTCCTACAATTTGTAGCATAGGGTATTTATCTATTATGCATAATTGATTTATAGCTATGCACTAATAGTAATATGCCATCAAATAGGCCATTTTGATGATGTTATCTTCAGCTTATACTTGAGAAATCCCACATACAAAGTGCTGTTTCAAAACACAAGTCGTTCGAAAACCGGGTATCGTACGATATAAAGTTGCATTCTAGTACAATGGCAGTGCATTTATAAAGAAATAAACATTATAAAAAGAGGCTTATCTATTAAAAATCATACAACATGTATCCATATGATCCAATTTTCATCAGAAAAAAACATTATTATGCAGTTAAAAAACAAAAATTTGATAATAATGTCCTATTCAAGACTTGGTAAGGTAAGTCTTTAAAAAGAATATCAATACACATCACACGCCAAGACTACATTAGGAAATTACCAATGTCATCAAAGTCTATTCCCGTTCTTGTCGTGACATGCACATAAACTTCATTTATAAAAATATTGCAAGACGTGCAGACTTAATTTGTTACAGTAGTAATTAGTTACCGGTACAGTACATAAAGATCAGTTTGCCATTTTGGATACTACATGTACTTTCTGGAGTACAGATAAGCAAACAACTTGTTCTTTAAATGTGTTTATTTGCTATATCTTTTTTCGTTATAAATAGAATTTACTGTGTATATAAATAATAAAATTTTGCATTAATTGGGAAGATTATTAATAATACATGTACTTACAGATCTGACAAAATAATAAGGAAAACAAATTCTTGTTTAATTGTAAATTATTTATACTGCTATGATTGTGGCTAAAATATAATATAGATGTCTGGTGATTTCGAGCACTAAAACAATGCAGCAAATCCATAGAAAGAGAAGTTCCATGTCAAACATATGGATATGTTTCGATATGTTATACTTTTCTAAGATGTCAATAAATGCAGTCATCTGCAAAATGTTGCACAATGCAAAAGAATATCACTTTTTCTAAATAACTAATGTTGAAAGAGATGAGAGCCAAAGTTGTTTTTCACAACGTTAAATGAATCTTGTATGCACTATGTAATATTGATAATAAATACAGAACTTTCACTGCTATATTTAACCGTGCCATTATCAGAAACGTAACAATACATAATAAAAAAAACAATAAATTTCATTTTATGTAAAATCACACTATTGGTTCTATGATTCTGCTGTACTAAAAATGTAGCAAATTGTTATTGTAGTCTACAAGTTTGCAGACAATACTGATCAATGATTATGTAATATAATTTCCTACTGCCACACTAATCCTATACTATAACAGCAAGGATTTTAAACTTGTGACTGCAACTGTTACTGATTGCTGGGTCAGAAAGCAGAGATTTATGTAAAGTATTTGATTACAGTAGGACTGATTATGTTAATTGGTATATGTTTATCTCATATAAATTACTGTCAGATCTTTTCAAAAAAATTGTAAAGTAAGACTAAAGTAAAATATCATACACTGATCTAGTTGATGAATAACAGTTGAGATAAAAGTATTAAAACATTCCTAAAAAAGTCTGATAATACAATGTTGCGAAATATTTATTAACACTTCACTATACTGGAGTATTTTTCATGTAAAGTATCAAGTGCAGGGCTCGTTTTTCGTCAAATTTTACCAGAATCCATTTGGATTCCCGCAAATGTACATGACGGGAATCCACAAGAATCCAATTCTCCATTTGTTTTTTAATAAATGTGATTTTTTTTTACAGATACAACTATTTTCATGTGTGAATGGTATATCAGCCAAACACTTTGTTTTCGATTATTGAGATTATGTATGGGAAACTAATTTGATGTGTTATGATATTGTCAGCCGAAGTAAACACATTGGAAAACTTGCAAAGTGGATTTTTAGTACGGGAATCCAATTAGATTCCCGTGTGTTTCATTTACGGGAATATTACATGAATCAGATTCCCGGATTCCCGCCGAAAAACGAGCCCTGGATTAGAAGGGGAGGAGGCAGTTAAACACAATCCTTACTTTGTTCGGATTTAATAGACAATGACATTTTGCACAGACCTTTTTATCTTCAGTTCGTGAAAATAACCCCGCAGTGCTGTGACATCGCAAATACATGTAATAGAAAACATTTCTGTAGATTAGGAACTCATTATTAAACTACCTTAAGAATACGTCAATGTACACTGAACCCTGGGCAAACGCACGTCGGAGCAGACGTAGGGACTCCAGGCTGTCCTTGTTTTTCTTCTGTATCGCTTTCGTAGCATTTTCAATCTACAGGTAACATAAAAATATAATATAAACACAAACATGGTGGAAAGAGATCAAATAAAAAATTTAAGGCAAGCAATTACTGACACCTGCCAATGGCAATCCTAATGTAAAATAACTTTCAAGTGTGTGTGTGTGTGTTTGCGGTTTCTATAAACGCTTAGTCAAACAGGTAAGAGTTAAAGACCTTTGATTTATTTTTATGGAATTGTAAGAGCTTTGGTTTAATGTAATGGCTTTGTAAGGGCATTAAATTCAGTTGTCTGTCCCTGTACAATGTATAATAAATATTCTAATTCAACAAGTTTATAACACTAAATCTGATTGGATCATTTCCATGGTAAAACCTACGATATACCACCGGAA
>JAUTCZ010031452.1:0-12799 GCA_032273805.1 Melanodrymia brightae | reverse complement strand
CCAGAGCTTCTGATTTAGGTCAGTTCCATGCGGCCAGAAGTGGCTTCTCTCTGAGCTGTGTAATGGACATTGTTGCATATATATAATACATGTATAGTAAGTAATTTAATATATGGACAGGATAATCTGTCTGACTCAAACGATGACTTGACAAATGCACTACAGCACATAGGCTACTAGTACTATTACTAAGCAGTAGGGCATCACTTATGTGCTCTCATCATCTCTTTTATATCAGGTTTGGCACAGGTCATCTCTAATTTTAGTTATCATCATTTAGTATACAAATATTATGGTCATCTTTAATTTCAGTTATCATTTAGTATACAAATAATAATGTCATCTTTAATTTTAGTTATAGTTTATTATACAAATAATAAGGTTATATTTAATTTGAGTTATAATTTATTATACAAATAATAAGGTCATATTTAATTTTAGTTATCATTTATTATACAAATATTTTATTAATAAATTATTGATTTCAAAATGTCCACACGGGTACGTTAGTCTGTCTTGCTGTTTGAGGTTACAATCTGTTGCAATACTCTTTAGGTTGTGTGTTGAGATGACTTGTACAGAATGTTTGCAAATTATAGTAACTGTTATCTTACATTTTCTGGACTGGTTCAGTAATAGTAATCTATTGAATACTCGTTCAGCCAGACTTCCCATCTGCTAAGCCTGACATTTCATTCCTCCTGCTTTACCGCAGATTCCATGCATCCATCAATAAAATGGAGAGAAGCAATCGCCTCTAACAGTATCTTTATTTCATTTTCCCCTACATGTGCCACTTGCAGGACATACCGTAAGCACCACGTTGGAAACAATTTCTCTAATTAGTTACTGCTCATTCCAGCAGAAAATAGAGTTACTATGTGATTTCAACTTTGATTATTCTATTCTATGAGTTCTATTTTGATGCTATCCAGCTGATGTGGGCTGAATGGTGATCACTAGTGGCATAAAAACTAGCATTACTTCGTGGTCTGATAGAAAAATTAGCATTACTTCGTGGTCTGGTAGAAAAACTAGCATTACTTCGTGGTCTGATAGAAAAATTAGCATTACTTCGTGGTCTGATAGAAAAACTAGCATTACTTTGTGGTCTGATAGAAAAACTAGCATTACTTCGTGGTCTGATAGACAAACTAGCATTACTTCGTGGTCTGATAGAAAAACTAGCATACTTCATGGTCTGATAGAATGTTCTCATGTGTACAATACGTATCACAGGTTAAATGTGAGCATTATATTTGCTTCCCTGTAACAAAGTTTACTAGCATTGTGCATTGTCATTATCTGCATTACAATCTCGTATGGTGCACAAGAGTGGCAGTTTGAAGAGAGACTAGGATTGGAAACATTCCATTCTAACTTTTGTTAATTATTGTAGATAAACATACATAAAGTTCTGCAATATTACCAATCTGGCTATAATAAACAATTAAATAATGCACCTAATATAATAAATACATCTTCAATCCTCATCAAATCAGAAAATGTTCGAGAGCTATTTAACAAATGTCCAGCTGATATTTTCCCTTTAATACAGATGGGAAAAGACAACACGTCTTGGTGGATCAGACATATATTCCCAGGGCTGGGATTGTAATTCATTAACGAGTGTTTAAAGTAGATTTCTCTACCAAGATCACAGTCCTATTTTATTCATCAGCTCCAACAAGCAAACATTGGATGTTTTCAAATTAAATAAAGAGACTTACTGAACACATCTACTGGCATATGAAGCCAGTACTAGGGCTCCAGCATGTATTTATAGTATGTATATATGCTTTAGAAGTTATTTTCACATGCATTGCATCGATTACGCACAGTCATGAAATCAACTTATTTAGCTATGTTCACAGTTGGTTTATGACAAAATTTTGCAACTTAACCAATTATATACATGTACATGTAACTAAATGAAATACAATGAGGTCTGTTATTAAACATACAGGTTTAGTGCTGATATTACAATAAAAAATGTTAAAGTTTGTTTAATGACACCACTGGAACACATTGATTAGTAATCAGCAGTTATTGTATGTCAAACGTATGGTTATATACTCTTGGTCACAGAGGAAACCCGCTGTTGCCGCATATACTACTCTTCATTGAATAACACTTACAGCAATGAATCTTTCATGTGCACACACCATGGCCTTTGATGAACCAGTCATGGATAACTGGTTGGAATGGGAAATAATCCAACTGAGGAAGATTGATCCGTCGACCTATCAAACCTCAGGCGCATGCTCTACCTCCGATAATACAATACACAAATACCGGTAAGAGTGTTTGACCAATAGTTTTGATTATAATAATTGGGCGTTTATTTATGTGTATGTCATTCCTGTACTGATGTTGAGGTCAAGACTGCAGACTGTGAAATATTATGCTATTCGGTGCAGTATCTTCGAATCCAGCCAATATTAACTTTGTTTTTATCATTAGTTACTGCACACTGGACACGCGCCTAAACAAATTAAATCCACGATTATTGGATTTCATAAATTTTTGTTTGTAATATGCATGTAACATATAGAGAAACAACACTTATATTTAGTGGTTAGTGGTATTTACAACTGTAAAAATCTCATCTTACAAATATAAAAATCTCATCTTAGTCTGATGTCGTAAAATGTGGATTGGGTTTAGAATTTTGACATATTGGTGAAAAAATTGACATGTAGTAATTTGAATTTTGATTGACTAGCATATTTTTTTATATAAGTTTGTCAAAAAAATAAAGGTTTGACGGATTATTTAATGACTTTTAAAAACAATAAAAATAGATCAATTGAGTAGTTTGCCAAAAAAATAGGTTGAATTTAAGTCTAGGGGCTGCATCATAATAATGAACTGTTAACTATACATGTATTACCTCCAAGCATGGAAGGCGAAGCCAGCACATTTATCTACACCGCATACGAGACATGGTTGTCCCTCATCTACTTCCTGTACAATGATACCCTGAAAAAACAATTACGTGCAATTTGTGAAATTAATATCTATATGTAGTGTAGTCACCTCCATTAGGCATGGATCCAGAATTTGTGAAAAGGAGGGCCGCCATAGAGGATGTTTTGTAATATTTTGAAATTAACATAACAAAATAATATATTTTATTAAATAAATGGAGGGAGGGGAGGTGGAGTTGGGTGGCCACTGTCTTCAGCATGGAGATCCATGTCAATTCTTAACCTTCAAACAGCGTTTTCAGTGGGTTGGAGTTGTGTTATTAGGCTAATAGGCACTATGATGTTTTTAGATTAAAATTGATGAAGGTATTAAGTGACAACACCACAACTGAATACCCAAACATTGGGTACGACAGGAGGGTAACGTAGCTTTTTTAAGCATACCTTCACAGAATGAAAATACATAGATATTGACCAATCACATTTGTGAGGGTAGATGAAGCATGAGAAGATAAATGTGAATTGTCAGCAGTAAATATGCATAATAAAGTAATAACCAGTTTCACTCGCCCAACTTGCCTTGCTACAAATATTACTTGATGAACTTGTTTCTGATATTATTTATGTATACTTTTAAGTAGATCAGAAGTGGTTGAAACAGTTATGACTTTCAAACATTATATCGAGTCCAAGGGATATTCTGACAATGTGCAACATCATGCTCTTACGAATCATTGTCAAAGCAGTGATTATTCAAGGCGAGATAGGTGTTTGCACATGTTAAGAATATCCTGACCCACCAGTGGGTGTGGAGCTCCTCCTCATCAAGGCGAGATAGGTGTTTGCACATGTTGAGCATATCCTGACCCACCAGTGGGTGTGGAGCTCCTCCTCATCAAGGCTATCTTCCATAATCAAGTACATGTATTATTTTTTTCAAAAATTATAGAAATCTATAAAATAAAATAGGCTTTGCTTCAGTCATGATTTTAGTTAGTAAACCATGAGTCATAATGTCTACAATATATGTTATACATGAATTAACCAAAACTTACTTTTTTTGCCAACCATTTGAATGTGAATGAACAACTCTAACCCCATCACTTGAGCTTAAATTATGATTTAAGAGCACTAATTATGCGAAGTCAAACAGAAGACTTGGTAATGTTTTTTTTTAATACAGTTTACAACTGAATGGTCCCGAGTAGTTTGCGCTATATTTAGTCAAAATAACCTACACTGTATGATTTGAAATAAACTATTTATTCTTCACTCATATCTAGTGTAATCACACATAAACAAAATATCTATTTAATCAACATATTAAAACATTTTTTAAAGTAGAATTTTTATTTGTAATTAAAAAGATATGTTTGCTTACAAAATCACAGATAAAAAATTAAAGTATTCAAATTGGACAAACTTATTCTATGCACTATACATCTTGGGTATAAAACAGCCATGAAGATCATGAATTATACAGTTAAACTTCTGAAAACCACACAATGGGAAAAAAACAGTCTATAAATATCAGGGAGTCTTTGAATTCATATTCAAATGTACTCACACAAAATATAAAGAATTACAGGAACCTAGCAGAACACATGGACTACATACATTTATTATAATCTATTTAACAGTTAACAAGCATCCAAGCTTGAGCAATAAATGGAAGATATGTGTCATTTGTTCAGATTGGCATAATGATGTCATACTGAGGTCAAGTATGTCTAAACTTGTTACAAGCACTAATGGAGCATATAAACTGGTGTAAAACATGAGAGCCGGAGAGATTTCTCTTCACACTACACAGATAATTAATCACTTCTCCTAGTGATTGATAGGGCAAAAATCTCCTTAAATGGCCACCCCAAATATAAGTTGTTCTAACAAATCGATATGAGCAAATGATAGCTCCAGATAAAACAGCCACGTTTCTTTTAACAGTAATTAAATGACGTAAGGCCAAAAAATTGTTTGTGTAATGTTTCATGATGAAAAAAAAGAGTAAAATGTTATTTTTTGGTTTTTATTTTTTCAGTAATTCTATCATTGAAAAACGTTTAAAAAAATGTTGGTCATGGATCGACAGGAAGAAATTGGATTGGTCAGGAAACCATAAATAAACTTCTAGGAATGGTGTAATACCACACTGATCCGGTTTTGAATGGTATATAGAAAATATGGTGCAGACAAATTTCCAGACAGATGGATGTACAGCGCCATCATATAATAGGTCCTTAAATTCAATTTGGGCATATAAAAACATTGTATCCATTGGAGGATTGATCCCATGATCTCTCACAGCTCAGGTGAATGCTCTACGATTGAGCCAAATCCTACCCATGGGTCATGGGTAATGTGGCTTAATGCCTTCATCTATCCAAAGAATGTTGTAAAGGGCGCTGAAACTGAAAGATTGCTCTGACCATGGCCAGATCATCCCCTCAGTACATAATCCTATATCCTCTTGTACATGTACTTTGAATAATCTGTCACACCAATAGCTACATTGACACCTCCCCACTGCTCCCACCAATAGTAGTAGAGGAAACAAATGAAAAGATGAACTCACCTCTTCACATGTAATAACAATCTCTGGTATTGGCCGATTCATCCCTCATAATTAATGTAACCAACACAATCCAAAGTAAGATATGGAACAGCTTTGCCAACAGTTTCTAGCCAGTGGATTAACAACAAAATGTCTAGTTGACTAGCTTGTCCATGTGCTCATGCAGAGAGCACTTCATCAGTATGACACAAAGGAAGCAAGCAAGCAAGCCTTGCTTCAATGTCACCTGTTAGCACGAGACCATGTTGACTAAATGAACATACACCTTAATAAAGAAGAAAAGAAATGTTCGACCACAGGTTTACACTGTCAACATCTGCTAAAAATTGTCCACTTGCTTTTCACCGTGCACAGAGACTTATTGTTGAACTGTTCTGACTCACATTTCATGAATTTTTTAATGAAAAAATGTTGTAAGTGTCAGAAGAAATTCCACTAAATATTCTGGCCACAATTTGTTTTTGAAATACAGAGTGTCTTTTGTCAAGTTTTGAAAAGATCAAAAACAAATCTATGTTTGTGTATTTTCTCAAAAGACCTATCATTTTAAAATCAGTCGATAATGATTCTAGTTATGAAATGAATCAATGCATGTATACAACTAATGTTAAATCATGATTTCCTATGATCATGCAGTGTACAGCCTCTCAGGCATACATTAATGTTAAGTGACACTGGTTCAGTGATGGGTGTAAAATAACCACACTTTGTTGAAATAGGGCTTGCTAATGCAAATTATGTCATTAATTCTAGATACATTGACAAGTCGTGTAGCCGTCACAGTTGCATACAGCTTGGTTAATGTCCATGTACCGGTACATTCAGTTAATATGTATTTTATACTGAGCAACAGGCTACCATTTGAGTTGGCAGAATGAGACAACTGTACTGCAAGCTAAATAAACATGACAGACAAACATGTCAAGAATTAACATTTTGTTTGGCAAGTAGATACATTCACAAAAAGTTTAAAACAAGTCTGTATGTCCATGATTAAAATGTTCCAGTGATGTTTAACAAAATGATATAAAACAATATTCGCTGAATATCTGGTTTAATCTGTCATGATTATTCTGTACATAGAGAACAAAGCAGGAGCGGCCGTTACATATCATTTATCTTACTAGTTGTTTCAAAACATATTTAAGTTAGTTTGGTACCTTTTTAAATGGAGTTACAAAATAATTGATATATATTATATAACTTGCATAAGTGTAATTACTAGTACCGGTATTCTATTGTTAATATGACATAGAAATGGGGGTTTTTTAAAACAAAATAACTGCGGCCTAAGTGACCTTATTTCATCCACTGCATGCAATGTACATAACTAGCATAACCGGCTCTTAATGGTTATGTTTATAAATAGATTCGAGAATACTAATGAGGCAGTGACACCATTACATGGATGATCGGAGTGATCCAGTAAACAACGTTGTTTATTCATTTATTATCACATACCAATAACACATAAAGATCTCTAAGAAAAATAGTTTTTAACTTTATTAGGTAGAAACTATATATCCTACCGTACCGGTACTTAAATGTTGCTAAGGAATATATTTCCATGAGGAATAAATATCTCACGACATATATACTACAACAACCACTTACTCATATTACTTGCGACTTTTACCTAAATCGGAATCACAACTGCTGAAGAAATCAGTTATCTTTAAGAAATACAATAATTATGCCTACTTGATAATAGAACAATTCAAAAGTAATTTGTAAATCTGTCATGAAGATAATTACTGAAACCATCAATTTAGTGAACCAGATTAACTGAATTTGTACCATTTAGGAAAACGTTTGAAAAACAAACCCAGTATAATACTAATACTTGGAAATAGGAAATCTTTTAATATAAAACGCTATCCACTGTACTTTCCTACTTGGACAGGCAAACAATAACGAAATCTCCAAATTTAGTACAATTATTTTTCTAGTATTGAGTAACTGTTTTCCAGACAAGTAATGATGTACATAGCTCTTCACATCATCTACTCCAAAATACAACTTCAAACTAAAGCATCTAGCCTGTGATATGCAACATTAATATCAGCAAACCAGCACACTATATTCCCCATCAAGACAACTATTTCCGAAAATTATCACAAGTGGACATCAGTGGCACATCACACTCACCAAAGAATGTGGTGAAAACAGAATACATCGACATCAAGTGCTGTCGACAATATTTATTTTGCCCGCTGTACGGTACATTGCTAAAAAGGGTACATACCTTGCACACCTGGAGAGTTAAATACACTGTGTCAACTGATTACAAATCAAAAGCAAATGGACAGCTAGCTTTAAAAGAATGTTTATTTTATGGTCACTACAGATTAACACTAACTGTCTTACAAGGCAAGCTGGTCCAGTTTTGAAGTTTATCACAAATAAGAGAGAAATGTGTTGCAATCAATTTGAGGGATAACAATAGCCTGCATTATGACTTTGCTGTGCAGGCCAGCACTTTTACTATGTCAGGATAATTCGTGTACAACAGATTGTGTGAAGGAAATTGCAAAGATATATCAATTTGATGGCTATACGTATTGATTGTCGCAGGTTTATGGTTGCCTGAGTCTGTTTCTTTCCCCTTAGACTGCACTGTGATATTCATAAACACAGTAATATGAGTTACATTTCTCTCATATTAACTCTTATATCAAATCTCTGCAGTGCATGTCCTCCTACTATTTAAATCAGTTTGCTCTTTGAGGGAAGCTTAGTTTTGTAGATATCAATACAGGCTTGCAAAAATTGCGGGAACGATCATTTTGTTAGTTTGTCATTCGTGCTACAATTGTTTTTTGTAACTTTTGTTTTTCACAAAAAATGTTTTTTTTTTTATGGAATTTTTTTTTTAAGGTCTCTTATTTATAAGCATTCAATGTTATGAAAAAAACATGAGTTGTTTTTAAATTATGCATTATGAGCCAAATTCAACATGTCAAACAAAACCACACCTTGATATAAGGTTTATTTAGTGGTTAATTGATTAAAGACAAAATTGATATTTAGTTAGGAAGAAAGCAGGATAAATATTTTAGAAATGAGACATGTTTAAATATAAAATGGCACACGGTCTTACAAATGACATAGTAAAAAGGGCACACCCACTAAAACAATTCAGAAAAAATAGTTACTTATTTTGAAGAGGAACTACTAGAATTGTTTAGAGGTGGCTGTAACTCGTGACTGATCCCACCCAGTCCTTGATTTTGTCCCTGCCTTCAGGCTGCAAAATGACCCGGTTCGCATTGCAAAAAAAACGACGCAAAATCTTACGATCTCGATGCAATATTTTTACTCATTTTATAAAAGTGCTAATCAAATTCCAGTAGTTGCTTTTCCATTCTCCATCCAGTAGGAAAAACTGGTAATGACAATTTTAGAAACAAATTGCACCCTGGCCTTGTCTTGGATAACCAGGGGTGCTCGGACCATGCTCTCGTTCCTGCCTGCCTGACGGTCAAACTGTACTAAACTGTTATTGATGGATGTTTAGTGTATTAGAGATTATGAAGATGATCTATGGAGGACAGGGTTAATTACAGCAGGCTTCTGTAGGAAGGAAGCTCTAGTATGACAGTCTCTGGTGGTATGGAGCACAAACCTACTGCTAATGTGTCTCCATTTTAATCCCTTCCTGCCACACTTGATAATGTGCAGCAGTTTTAATTACTGATTCCTTCTAGCTGCTAACAGTAAGTCTATTTATGTCTGCTGCTTCAGCCATCATTGATGACTAACACTTTAATAAGCAATTCTTATCAGCTGCATTATATGGCTTATGAAGCACAGACAATTTGGCCATGGTATATACATGTATATAACTTTTGAGGTGATGTATTAATTAAAGTGATGATTTTTAAGAACTCTTAATCACCTGATCATGTAAAATCAGTCTATCACATAGTGTGATTTTCAAGTCTATCACATAGGGTGATTTTCAAGTCTATCACTTATGTGTGATTTTCAAGTCTATCACATAGTGTGATTTTCAAGTCTATCACATAGTGTGATTTTCAAGTCTATCACATAGTGATTTTCAAGTCTATCACATAGGTGTGATTTTCAAGTCTATCACACAGGTGTGATTTTCAAGTCTATCACATATGTGTGATTTTCAAGTCTATCACATAGTGTGATTTTCAAGTCTATCACATAGGTGTGATTTTCAAGTCTATCACATAGTGTGATTTTCAAGTCTATCACATAGGTGTGATTTTCAGAGTGGAGAATGTGGTGAGGAATACAGACATTTATTTTTAAAGTTTTGAAAGCAATCATCAAAGTCTGTGGAAGTGTCATGGTTTCATAGCTTTTAATCTCGTCATTATTATGGACTTTTAATCTCGTAATTATGGACTTTTAATCTCGTAGTTACAACTTTAATCTCGTAATTATGACATTTTAATCCAGTAATTATGACTTTTATAACTATGTCTATTAATCTCGTAATTACGACTTTTAGTTCTTATCTTTCAACACACATTTAGGACTTCCACATTTTAAGTATAGATTAGCCAATTCAGTTCACACACTTGAAATTGTGTGTTGTCTTGCTGCAATACAAGGATTTATTATATTATATTATATTATATAAGCATGCAAACTCTAAAACGGATTATGAAAGATTTAAAAGTGTTTCATTATATATAATATAGGTTTTACTAACATTTTATTGGCATCAGAATGCTGCTGTACACAGCTGATTAAAAATGATAAAAGTTTGTTTGTTTGATACCACTGGAGCACATTGATGTCAAACACATGGTTATTTCAACAAATGGTCTCAGAAGTAAACCATGGCTGTCACAACTGTTCACATAGGCTACTCTTGTCAATTACCAACAAGGGATCCATGGCAGCCATATTGGATTTATGCAAATTTAACTATCTTCCACTCAGTATAATTGAGTATATAATGTTATTCAGTAGTCGCCAAGGCTACGTTAATATTGATACTTGTGGTATGATAGGTCATAATTGTTTTTCAACCACCATTCCAAAAAAAATTATTTGTCTATTGAAAGCATACTTTTTTTGGCAAAAAATTAAAAACACACCTTCGTACAAGTGCCTGTTTCCACTATTATTATGCAAATAAGTTGAGAGAAAAGCAGATGGTAAACAAACAAGAGAAAAAGGAAAGATAAAAGCAATCAAGGAATAAAAACAAATTTATACAGAAAAGGGAAGTAAAAATCCACTCCAGTCGGTCAGAGGCAGTCCCCAAGCCTGGCATGCTTGAACCGTAAGTGCCAAAAGTCACAACAAACACGGAAAAGAAGAAAAATATTATAAAGAAAAATATGAAGGTAAGATTGTGTACAGTAACACTGCACATACCATTATTGTTCCCATTGCTTGCTAATTTAAATATATATTATTCCAATCAACTTTAATAAAATAAAACAAAATGACCGAGTAGTATTCCAATCACATGTATACACTACCGGTATATATGAACATGATATTACATAAACTTACCTTATCCTTTACAAAGTAAGTATCAGCAGTCCAGGTGACTTTCCTCCTCGGTTTGACTGGTCTTCCAGCCATCACCACAAAAAGTCATCAATGAAATGCCTCAATGCAGTGGCCAATCTCCCACTATAATACATGTAGGCCTACTGGGTTCTATCAATCTAATTTTACCTTACAAATTAAGAAATAACCAAATACACTGCCTACATAAAATAGTTCTGGTCTGGTCTCTGATCTTCAGGGATGACACAGATATCTTCCACTGAAACCAGTTTCTGTATGCAATATAACAACAAGGAATTGGCCATTTTACAGAATTCTTATATGGATGCTTTTTACATCTGCAAGTTGAGAATGATTGATAAGTCAGAGGTGAATGTTGAATATTGGTTGTTTCTACGTGGATATCTGTCGGCAAAAATCAATTGAAGGATTACGTAGAGTTCGCATGAATACATGGGAAGTCTCATAAGAGCAATGCTTGCAATTAATGGAATTGGTATACACAAATTTACAATAATCGCATTATGATTAATATGAATATAATCTACTGAAACGTTTGATTTTGCTCTCGTTTTTTAGATTGATTATATGCGCAAGTTTTTACTCAATGTTGGTAAAAGTAATTAACCAGTGGAATGTACTAAAACATTTGAGTATTGTATTGATTTTTCGTTATTTACATGTGTTACCATATTTCTTTTTTAAAATAATTATTACAATGTTGAATGTTTCAAAATATCAAATAGCATGTGTACCAAATTATGTTTGGCATGTTAAAGGGGAATGGTTATAGTTCACATCAGCTGATTTTGCTAGTTTAACATTGTTTTGTCATTAGCAACTCAAAATTAATTCCTAAAACAATTTCCAAAAAACATTTTCTTATAGTTATATCCAGACCTGTCAACCTTGAACCCTGGCATAAAAGGAGACAGGGCCCCAAAACACAGGAGATTATACCAAAAAACAGGAGATTCATATTACAAAATAAATAAAGACTGTAAACATTGATTTAGATATATGTTTTGTAGACAAGAAAATACGTAAAATTATAATAAAACACCATTTTATGACTCCAAATATCCTACAATTCTTACTTTGGCAAACAATAATTAAAAAAAAATACACTCAAAACACTTCAGTTGATTACAAATCATGATATCGGAAATTAAAATCACTCAAAGTAGGCAAATAAAACACTTGTCACATGATTTTTTAAAAGGTAGATAGGAATTTTGGTATTCTTAGAAAATTATAATTTTACAGGAGAAAATTCCTCCTGGGCAGGAGACAAGGAGGAATGATGAAAATGTAGAAAACAGGAGAGCTGACAGGTCTGCGTTAATACACACAAGTTTGTTGTAAAGAGTGGAATTTATAGCAGATTCGACTGTACAAATGCACTGAGGGGAAACTTAGTCCGTACTGAATCATTAATTTGTTTTGTTGTTAGCACAGTCTGTGGACCAGTGTGATAGTTATCAATTCCTCAATTAATAATGCAAAACTAATTAAGCCTACATACTGGGAACATACATGTACATGTAGATGGTGCATAAATACTGATACACGGGCATTCGTAGCGCAGTGGTTAAATGCATCAGGTACTGAGTTCGAATCACATTCGTGGCATATGGGATTTTCAATCCCAGTACCAGAATGAGTTATCCATAAGGTGCAATAGGTAGGTGTATTTCCACTTACAGTTATTTATAATTAAAGGACTAATAACACGTAGAATAAGGTTAATGTATTGAAAAGTTACATATCCAAAGTATCAATACACATA
>JAUTCZ010031341.1:0-12800 GCA_032273805.1 Melanodrymia brightae | reverse complement strand
CATTAAAGAATTTGGAAAAGGTAAAATTTGATGTTAAATTGACAATTGTATAAATTTTGCAACATCAATCAAAAATGACATTTGTGGGCATCAAGCGAAGAATAACATCTGCAAATCTGTTAACCGCTAAATAGAAATCTTCTTCCTTTCTTTTACTATCTCCTCAACATTTATCTGGAATGGATGATTAAGTCCTAAATAGAAATCTTCCTTTCTTGTACTATCTCCTCAAATAACTGTCAGTCAGGACATTGAATTCAGTCGTGGAAGAAATTCTAAGCAGTTTTTTTTTATGTATAGCCGCAAAGCTTTCAATTATTTTCCGTCATACAATTTCACTTTTGTTAACACCCATGTACTTAATAGAAGATTCATATATTTACGTCTTGAATAACAAAATATATAACAATATTACATAGTTATAATAAATGCAAATACCTCGACCACATGATACCACTTGGCAGATTTGTAAACGTATGGTCTGTTACTATAAATACAATTAAAAAAGAAGATATCGCTCCCTGTCACTGCTATTTTATATCTAAACATGCAATAAAATATAGTTATCAATGTTTTAGGCCATAGCTTTCAATGCTATTACAGCGTAACTAATAAATTAGTCTTCTCTTTCAGCTTCTGAAGAAACGATTGTGGGATTGTCTGTTGCTTATAGCAATATAGCTGCTTGCATGTACAAAATAGGAAACACTGCTGCCACCATAGAAAATGCTACAAAAGCTTTGGACTTGGTACCCCATTCTGTCAAGCCTTTGTTACGAAGGGCAGCTGCGTTTGAATCAATTGAACGGTAAGTCTTATTTTGCTATCATTTCCTGAAAGGTTTGTAGGAATAAATTGAATATATCCATGATACAATGTCTAAAACAACTAAAAATAGACATTATACAACAATTTACTTTAGTTACAATTAGTCTTTGATTCAACAATATTTCTTGTCCTGGTGGCAACTTAAGCATCAATCTAAAACAATTAGAAATGCTATGGAAGTATAGCAGTATGAAATAACTGACTAACACAATACAGGGTATAACCTAGACCATTTTCCTAGGGTCCCTTTTTGGAAAATTGGGGGAAAATATCGCGTGAAGACAGAAAAAGGGGAATTTCTTTATTTACATTTTTTTTATTTGTTCGCGGTAGCCAACGTTAGGATGTCATGTAATTGGGTATTTTCCTCTTAAAAGAATAATAGTTGGGTTTTTTTCACATTATAAAGAAAAAGAACTTCTTTTTATCCCAAGTCATCTATGTTATGTCATTGTAAAAAAAAATTTTAAAAATAAATTGTTTTTGGGAATGTTGTTTTTCAAAATTGGGATATTTTTTTTCAGATTGGGAATTCCCCTTAGGGGAATGGGGCCGGTAAACGGTCCCAAATTGTATGGTAGATTAAACCCTGGTTTAAATACCTATTTACAGTTTTTCGTTGAATATATGTAATATGCACTTACGTCCTTGACATGCTTGAAAGAAGAATAGCTTGGGTTTCCCGCTAAGACTGGGGCAGTTGTTGCCGTTAAACTTGTTAGTAATATCACTCTTCTTCACCAGTATTCCATCTGTCCCATATATAGAATCACCTTCACCATGGGACAGCACAAACAACAGGAAGCTATCATAAGCATTGTGGGCAAAATATCGTATTTTATCCATTTCGGTTCCAATGTCCTGTAATTAAATAAAAAAGTTTGTTTGTTTAATGACAACTCTGGAACACATTGATTATTAATCAGCAGTTATTGGATGTCAAACGCATGGTTCTATTGGCACTTGGTCACAGAGGAAACCTGCTTCTCTTCTTAGAATAACAGCAAAAGATCTTTTACACAATGTATGTACACCTTCCCACAGACAGGATAGCACACACCATGGCCTTCTATGGACCAATCAAGTGAAGCAAGTTGTACGCAACTAAAGTTGACCAAAACACTGCTTGTTTATCTAGACAATTTCATACATTTTAATGTCAAAATGTGGAGGATCGATCTCTCGACCCATCCCGCCACGGGCGGACATTATACCTCTGAGCTACGTCCCGCTCCGGTTGAGGCCACCACTGTACTAGGCCCATTCCATGTTACGTGTGTTACAATGCAAAATTTTGGTTTTCCTGAGAGATAACTCTTTCCTAAATGTTTATAACTATGATGGTAATAGTATTACCATCATAGTTATAGACATTTAGGAAAGAGTTATCTCTCAGGAATAATTGTTCTGTTTATAACTATGATGGTAATACTAAGTGCCATAAATCTAATATAGTGCAACACTGCAATGAGCTTTTAAATTTTTTTTATTTTCAGGCTACTCAAGCCATTGAATCTGAACATGAGTCTGTCGTGATGCAGTGGTTAAAGTTTCACAACACAAACGCTAGTTCTATTCGCACTGTTATGATTGCAAACTGTCCTCCAACTGATGTAAGAAATGTCCCAGCTGTTTCTGATCATGCAAGAAATGATAACTGCACTGAAGAAATGGAAGTAACAACAGGTCGTGGTGTAGAGCTTGTGGACGTGGAAAGTTCATCTAGTTCTAAGTTGACACTTATAAACCATGACAAGGAGAATACAATGTCTAATTCAGTAAATGGGATAAACAACGATCCTCTCAGACTCAATGGTACAATAGAATATAACCCAGAGTACTGGGATGCTGAATCGAAGAGATGCATATCAGAAAATAAACGACGGAAGTTTGAAATTGATACGGGTGGTTTCCCCTGTGCTTGTTGTGATAGTAGTAATGTTCGTCGTAGTATTGATGTTTCCAATAGCAACCAACATCTATGTCCTAGTGAAGCGAACACTACCACACATTATGATAGTCATATTCAATGTGGCAGTGGTGATCTTGAAGACAGTGATGCTAATGCCTGCAGTAAAAGTTCAAATGTAGATAATTCAGAATGTTCGAATCCTGACTGTGTTGGTGATAGTATGAATCGATCGGGAATACCATTGACAGGAAGTTGTGTGACGACATGTCATGGTCGTGACTCTTCTGTGTGTGATAAGTTGTTAATATTCACCAGGGGAACTCTGACGTATACTCCTCACCAGATTGGAATCAAGCGGATAAAGCCGCTAGAGTCGGTGAGAACAGGGAGTAGTTCTGTGTCGGAGGTCCCCGTTCAGTTTCTGCTGCCCAGTGTAGAGGAGAATCTGCATGGAATCGACCGACCAATGGATGAGGTTGATGAAATCATTGACATGGACGGGCACATCATAGGGATGAGCCTCTCTCCAGATCACAAGTAAATATTAGGGACGATGTTAAATACCAATATTTGTTTTACAATGCGAACAATGTTAGGATTGGGATTGTAAACTCCCTTCCTCATCAAATCCTAACATAAAAACATTGATAAACTGTAAACCGATATTATTATATTTTTATCTAAAATGCAATCCAATGTGTCTTTTACCCTGTCTCCCCATTCTACGGATTTATGGTTCAGTGGGGGTCGTCTAGTCCAAATGCAATTTGAAATAGTCGGGTTTCGATATTTAGTTCCACTTTTGATTGTTCATTGTTATTTGGTTCATTTGCACTTTTCATGTGGTTTTGTATCATCCAGTAGGAATCTTACGTTACCTATATAGTGGACAGATGTGGTGGCTAATGGGTGCAATTTGGTGAAGATATTTTCAATTCTCACCGACTGAAATATCTTTTTTTTTCCTTGCATTTATACATGTACCAGTATCAACCATTCCAAATTCCAGTAATCGCACAATGAGCAAAACAATCTCCATAAAATCCATATGATGACACACAAAGAACTACTAAACTCATTATGTTCTTGTTAACTTACAGATATCTTTATGTGAATAGCCGACCATGGCCTAAGAATTACTATATAGAGAACCCACTGCAACCTCCTCCAATAGCTCAGGAGATAGACATCCATGTTATTGACCTGCAGAAGATGAAGGAGGTGGGAACCATGCTACAAGCACACAAAGCATACACAGCTAACGACGAGTGTTTCTTCATCTTCCTTGACGTCTGTCACGAATATGTAGCAAGGTAAAGCAAACATAACAGTTTTGTTTCAGAGATGTGGGCACATTTTGGTACATGAAATGAGTGTTTATTCTGTTTTAAAATTATATTTTTTATTTCCCCATACATGTATCAATGGCAATGCCAGGGTTGGGGAGCCCTGAAATCGTTGCCTCACATTATATGTATAAACTAAATAAATGTATGTATATAATAGTATGTGCAAATTACACATTAAATAAAAAAATAGAACAGTTAATTCAAGGATGGGTTAACACCTGACCACCTGATTACAATAATTGATGATGAGGAACTGCACTGATATGAGAAAAGGAACCAGAAATCATTCCACATTTAACAGATTTTAGTCATAATATGGATTCTTAGGCTTCATCTTTGACAAACACTTGGTATTTTGTTTTAGAAAAAAGAATCTAAAAGTTGAATTTAATTTTTATTGCGTTTGAAAATGTTCACGAAAAGTAGTTAGACATTGTATTGATATTGTATTTTTTTCTTTATTTTCATTGTTAGAATTTGTTTTATTTTCGTAATGTTCTCCTTTCAGTGGTGCAGAAGACAAGCATGGCTACATCTGGGACCGGCATTATGGGACATGTCTAAACAAGTTCGCACACAGTGACGTTGTCAATGCGGTGGCGTTTAATCCACGGGATTCACAGATGCTTGTCACTGTTAGTGATGACCAACACATCAAAATATGGCGGTCAAGAAATCAGTGTAAACAGTTGGAAATGAAAAAAATTTAAGTTTCTGTATAATTTACATGAGGATCTTATATCTAGATGTTCAAATTTATGCCACTGACGTGCCTTTTAAGACCCATTGTGTGTTCAGTACTTATACCATGTACTACTGTATTATCTTGATAATTTGGTCACATGAATTAGAACTACAGTAAATACTGATGAAATTGGACTAAGGGCCATTTTAAAGATTCCCAGTCACTCACTTTGGTGCCAAACGTGTCCACTGTGCTGGATCTCCAGACAATAGGGTGACCGTAGAAATATTTGAACCAATTAGTTACAGGTTTTTACATATACATATGTTAGGCAGTTTTACGTAATGTAATGACACTTGACATTTCTGTTGATATTCATATTCATATAATAGATCATGTAGATAAACAAGGAGAGTGTTTTCTCTTCTGTTTATACGCAAATCAATTTACCTATAACCTGCTTTATTGATCATCACATGATTGCGATTTTCGTGCCAGAATGGTGAATGATTCTCTTTATGAAATAATAATTTTTAATAATTTGAAATACTGATCACCATCGACCAATTTTAATTAAAAAAACAATTTTAACCACAGAATGTATATTTCACCAGTCTCTATTTATGTCTATTTGCCATTTTGTTTTTGTTTGTTTACTTCTAGTTACATGTATATTGGATATTGCAATATAGGTTAATTTAATAATGTTGATTGTATTTACATGATAAATTATTCAAATCTCATACAGGATAGCACATACCATGGTATGTGATAAACCAGTCGTAGATCCCTGGTTAGAGTATGAAATAGCACAATGGGTCTACAGAGGATTGATCCTTCGACTTCTCAAATCTCATAGATGCTCTTGGGCCGATGTACGTCCCACACATTTGAATCTAAAAATGTACTTTTGCTTTTCTCGCTTCCTCTTTGTTTATCAACAGGAAATTGATATTAGTCTACCACTTTTACAACATTTTTGCATTTCTTATAATTTTGCAATATTTTGCAAGTTTCTTCTTGTCAGTGAGTGGGGTGGGGGAATACAAAAAAGGTTTAATTATGCTTATTCATAGATAAATAAGTAGGTAATCTTCATTATATGGTCATTTGAATTATCAACGATATATCAGTAGCTAATCATAATAAATGATAACGTGATTAACAGACCTTATAAAAGAAATAATTGCATTTAAAAAGAAATACATGTAGTTTTAGTGGGAACATATTTTTAGTACGGGAATGGTAAATGTTTTAGTTGCCAGATTTGACTAAGAATTGGTATAGTGACATTTAGCCTTGAACATTGTTTCTTTGAAGATTCAAGGACACATTTTGTCTCCGATTGAATCTAAAATTAATATTTTCAGAGGATGAGAATAGATTTCAAACAAACCCGAGATCGAGTAATGAATTTGTGCTTTCAGTTCTAGCATGCTACATGTACAGCGGGACACCATTACCCTGTCGCTGTACAGATGTTATCCCCCTCTATACATGTAAGTCGTGAATTCATCCATGATTTAACCAGTTTCCGTAGCTCAGTGGTTAGCGCATCGGGCTTAAGACGAATCTCATTTGTGGCATATGGGATTTTTAATCCCAATACCAACTCCAACCCAGAGCGAGTGATCCACAAGGCTCAATGGGTACTGACACCGACCAGTGGTCACAAATTGTTTAATAAAGGCCGTGGTATGTAGTCCTGTCTATGGGAAAGTGCATATAAAAGATCCCTTGCTACTCAAGAGTAGGTTTACTAAGGCCCGCTTTCCATTAACGCGATTTTGCGCATGATTTTATCGATATAGTGCATTTACATTGTACCTTTTCCATATACGCGATTTCGCGCGCGGACATTCAGCGCTGAAAAAAAAGTCGACCGTTGAGCGATTTTTCAGCGCGCGTTTTTTCCGCTCGGTGACGTCACAACGCGAAATTGATCTTTATATGACAAGATACAGTAATTATTAAACAAAAATTGTGGAATAATTAAAACTGGATGAAAAAATGGACCACAATAATGTGAAGAAGGTTGTAAAGTTGAGTATGAATAAGCAAGATACCCTGATCACGTTGGTAGAGGGAAATCCATTACTTCACAATATAAAGTGTAGTGACCACCGTAACAAGGTCATTACCACTAATACATGGCAGAACATGACAACGCAATTAGCTGTGGAAGGACTTGATTGTAAATTCTTGATACAGTAAGCTTTTAAAACGATAAATCATAGGTAAGTACACTGCGGTGACGTCATATTGTGTATAGGAATTGGCTTGCGAAATCGCAGATATGGAAACGCACATTTCCACGTGCGAAATCGTGTTAATGGAAAGCACTAACTTCTGTCCTAGTCGAGGCAGATGGAGTGCGTGATTACAGACATGCTTGAATCTCAATTGGATATAAGCAAGTAAATAAGTTATAACTAACCATGATTTAACCATTGCTCCACTTGAACGACTGAAAATGTGACATTGGTTTGTTTGCTTAATAGTGCTACTGGATAGTTTTGAATTGTCATTTGAATGTTTTGAGGATACTAGAAATGTTGTAATTAATAACTGGAGTATTACCAAAATATTTTGTATATACATGTAGGTCTGAATGTTAAATAAAGAAATGCTCAAATTATTGTGCACAGCGTTTATTTATTATATGATAAAATAGAATAAAATGTTATTTGTAACTAGAGGTAAGGACAATGCAATGGCCTTACATCCTTGCCTATGTGGGAAATGATTCTTACATATATTTTTGCGACTAAAGCCATCTAATTGATTAAGAACGAAGCACGTCAAGAGTTAAATCTAGACCTTATCCAGACAGATGGATGGATGAACAACACACAACAATATATTCCACATATTGCAGATTTAAAAAATGAACTAAATGATAATAAACAGCTTGTCAATTTTTAATAACAATAACACTTCATGACGCACCATCAATATGTACAGCAGGTGAACATCAGCATCAGACATGTAATATAAATTAGTATTACACAGTGCGTACATACAATAGAAAGCACTTGTAGAAACTAGCATTGACCTGTGCACAAGCAGTTCTCTGTGCAGTCAATATAAAGCACACACAATCTCAGTAAAAATTCAAACATTATCTTTGGTTGCTGTTAAAACAATAAATAAAAGACTGAACTGACTAAACAGCGATAACCTTTACACATCTACACTGCATGGGGCACTGGTGATGTAAAATTATTTTTGTTATCTACTGTAATTTAGCATTTGATTTGAATGTGAGCGGGACTTAGCACAGTGCAAGAGTGTCCGCCTGAGGCTTGGTGGGTCGAAGAATATATCCTCAGTGGTCCCTTTGGTCCCAGTGATTAACTACTGGCTCATCAAAGGCTGTGATTTGTGCTACCCTGTGGAAAAGTACATAAAAGATCCCTTGCTGTTATTTGGTAAGAGTAGACTATGTGGCAGCAGTGGGTTTCCTCTATGACAAAGTGTTGATATAACTGCGTTTGACATCCAATAACCACTGATTAAAATAATCAATGTGTTCCAGTGGTGTCAATGAACAAACAAACTTTATTTTTTGTTTTATTTGAATGCAAGTTCTCATAATAAAATCAGGAGAATGTACTGCCAACTTGTTTCTCAGCACAAATGGCAAATTGTTTGGTGCTAAAGGCTTCCAACCTGGTGTATACTGACTGTCAGACAAGGGTAATTTCAAAGTTGAACTACATGTGTACTTCTGAAAATATTTACATTAACATGGTCTGTTCCAAAATGAGATTAATAAATAGAATAAAAATAATTTTATGTACAAACATGTAGTTCACTTTTGAGACCACTCGCAGAGAATGTCCCCCACCACCCCTACCCTGTACTTGTAATATTAGCATTACAACATACTAGAAGTATTTTGGATGAATGTTTTACAAACTTTTAATATAGAATTGTTAACCATAGGTAATTAACAAATACTAGTATTTCTATTCAACTCATGATTAACTGTTACCGGGTAATTACATGTATAATCGTAAACTAAAATATCAATTTATAATAAACAGTTCGTCTGAACACATGAATGGTCCCAAGGATTTATCCAGGCATTATGCTTTACTGACCATAGAAGACAGAACTTAATTATTTTTATTTTTGTACAAAAAAATATATCACAATTTAGTGTACGAAGTGCAAATTTACCTAAGCAAAAATCCTAGATAAATCGCAGTCTATACAAGATGAATTTGATGGGAGCAGATAAAATAACAAGATTTACACATAAAAAAATATGACAAGCAAGATATTTACTTTACAGCTAAAAATCATCTGGAATGGTATTCTCTACCATATAATTATAAATATATATTAAAATTTAATACCCACCTCCCCCAACTGGAAATTGGCACTGTTGGTATTTTCGACCTGATAATTAGTACAGGTCTGTCCCAGTCTGTGTTATCATCTGAACTTTGATAGATATAATCGACAGGCGAAACTGGGTATCAATATTAAACAATATATACTGTACAATAGGCTAAACATTATTTTACATGAGCAATGGCGAGTGCAAATGATCGCTTGCATTAAAATAGTATGCAAGCATTTTATATAGTTTGCATTATGATTTCAATTGTGTTGCAACATACTATAAGGTGTGCGAGATAATAACTTCACTGCTAATTAGCAAAAACATGCTATCCATGACTACTTTAAAGCTTAAATAGTAACATTTTTGTTAATCTATTGTGTTGTATACTGTGATTGTGATACAAAAACCATTTGTATAAATGTCATGAATGCTTAGGTTCAACTAAAACTATTTAGCATAAGACTTAGTGCCATTATGTGGATAGCAGTTTCTGCTGATGGCTACCAGATATTATTTTGGCTATTACTATACAAAAGTTAGTCACATGTGTTATACAAATTACTGATGAAGAACCACAACTAGTCATCACGTAAGTTACACAACTTACATGCATACGTCGGATGTCGGAGAGCAAAAACTCAAAGTGAGACTTTTCACTATTAATATCATATTGTGCAGTACTTCCAGCGAACTGCAGACACGATTGGTGACATTCAGTGGCACTCTCAATCATTATATTCAGTCACAACTGTCCTCCATCCATAATGACTTCAGATAATACAGATCTAGCTATTACTGTATAATCACAATACAGATAGCTAACTGTATAATCACAATACAGATAGCTAACTGTAATGACAATACAGATAGCTAACTGTATAATCACAATACAGATAGCTAACTGTGTAATCACAATACAGATAGCTAACTGTGTAATCACAATACAGATAGTTAACTGTGTAATCACAATACAGATAGCTAACTGTATAATCACAATACAGATAGCTAACTGCAATGACAATACAGATAGCTAACTGTGTAATCACAATACAGATAGCTAACTGTGTAATTACAATACAGATAGCTAACTGTATAATCACAATACAGATAGCTAACTGCATAATGACAATACCTATAGCTAACTCTGTAACAACAATACATATAGCTAACTGTAATCACAATACAGATAGCTAACTGTATAATGACAATACAGATAGCTAACTGTATAATGACAATACAGATAGCTAACTGTAATGACAATACAGATAGCCAACTGTGTAATGACAATACAGATAGCTAACTGTGTAACCACAATACAGATAGCTAACTGTATAACCACAATACAGATAGCTAACTGTAATGACAATACATATAGCTAACTGTAATGACAATACAGATAGCTAACTGGGTAATCACAATACAGATAGCTAACTGTATAATCACAATACAGATAGCTAACTGTATAATCACAATACAGATAGCTAACTGCAATGACAATACAGATAGCTAGCTGGGTAATCACAATACAGATAGCTAACTGGGTAATCACAATACAGATAGCTAACTGTATAATCACAATACAGATAGCTAAATGTATAATCACAATACAGATAGCTAACTGTATAATCACAATACAGATAGCTAACTGTGTAATCACTATACAGATAGCTAACTGTATAATCACAATACAGATAGCTAACTGCATAATGACAATACATATAGTTAACTGTAATGACAATACATATAGCTAACTGTAATCACAATACAGATAGCTAACTGTGTAATGACAATACAGATAGCTAACTGTGTAATGACAATAGAGATAGCTAACTGCATAATGACAATACATAGATAGCTAACTGCATAATTATGACAATAGATATAGCTAACTGCATATGACAATACATATAGCTAACTGCATAATGACAATACATATAGCTAACTGCACAATGACAATACATATAGCTAACTGTGTAACGACAATACATATAGTTAACTGAATATGACAATACATATAGCTAACTGCATTATGACAATACATATAGCTAACTGCATATGACAATACATATAGTTAACTGAATATGACAATACATATATAGCTAACTGCATATGACAATACATATAGCTAACTGCATATGACAATACATATAGCTAACTGCATATGACAATAAATGTACCTAACTGCATATGACAATACATATAGCTAACTGCATATGACAATAGATATAGCTAACTGCATATGACAATACATGTAGCTAACTGCAAGTAGAAGGTCCACCAGCACTGTCTGCATCCTCTGGCTTAACATCTGAAGAATAATAAATGATTCAACTTTATTTATTGCACGTTTATTACAAATATTAGCACAATGTATGTTCACACTAGTCATCGACAGTGATTTCAATATTGACAAAGAAAGAATTAAAAATTACAATACAACTTACATTTACCATGACTATTGAGGCATAAGCAATGCAACAAACTTGATTAATCAGTATTACGTATTTCATTACGAGCCATTTGGTGTGAACTAATGGTTATTATTATGTGATAGGCAATCAACACAATACTTGGTGCAGGTTGATATTTTCAAACTGCAAGGTGCAAATACGAAGGTATGTTGAATTTAGTGAATGTAAATATTTTCTACTCCATTCAGGGCTAATTTATAATAATACACTTTATATCTTGAACGCATCCATTTTGTGGCTGTTAATTATATATATATCAATCAACTCGCTCTGTGTAGATATTCTTGTTGACAAAAAAAAAATCCACCTAACTTTGCAGTTTTATGATCTACTCTATTTTGTGGTGGAGGGGAGGGACAGGGCTACAATGTTTATTAAAATTGTTTAAATTGAGTTATTCTTTCTCTTTTTTTTTGTAGGTAAATGTTTCACCAAGGGAGAAAACTTGTTTCAGCATTATTCTGAAATGACATCTAAAAAATGAAAAAAAAATCTTATCTATGTCACTATTTTCATGACAAAAACTGCAAACAAAACTATTAAGTGAAAATAACTCACCAATGCAATTCCAGTATTTTACTTGAAGGTGAGATACTCGGTGATAAATATTAATGTTTGGTGTACCAGTTATTTAAATATAATACATTTCAAATGTAGTAGAAAGGCAATGAGATATAAATTACATGTAGTAACCAATGCAGCCTTTCAAAGCCCTGAATAAATACTTAAACATGTTGAGTTTTTATACAAGAGTTCATACCATTGGGATTATGAGCTTTGTAGCATTTTTTCTTGTGTCCTCGACAGTTCGCCGGACAAGAATCATCATCATCATCATCTTCATCTTCTGATGACGACTCTCCAAACAGCTTAGGCTTCTCATAAATACAGCAACCTAAAAATATTATACAAGATAATAGCACTAGCAGGTCACGTGATGTCACCAAAACTAATAGTAAATACCATGACATACACAGAATGAACGCTTTTTAAAGTAAAAAGTAATTCCATTATATAGAGGATATTCCCCAAGTGTCTTGTGATATCATAATTTATCAGCACTCGTTGATAAATTATGATATCACAAGGCACGAGGGAGATATTCTTTTTATCATTCATTATAAATTTTTTCTAATTAGGATGATTATTAACAGAAATTTAATGGAAATGAACACTTGCAATGTTTGCTTCGAAGGCATGA
>JAUTCZ010031230.1:0-12803 GCA_032273805.1 Melanodrymia brightae | reverse complement strand
GAGAAATAGTTCGCTATACTTCCGCTAATTCTCAGTAACGTAGCCAAGGAGTACTGGATTAGAATAGACGTAATTTTCGGTGCAGCGATAATTTGTCTACATACTGTTTTTTGAGTCGGTGACCAAGAAAGCCGACATGGCACAACTGTCATGACGTCATGTTTCAATACGCACTAGTGCGTACGAAAAATACGCACCTAGTGGTGCGTACGAAATTTATACGAAAAATCCATACGTTCACCAGGTGGGTAATAATAAGAAAGAAGTCTCACGTTTGAGTTTGACTGCGATCCAGTAGGTTCCATTCTGTTCGGTAAGACCAACAGGCACTGTCACCGTGTATAGCAGTTCTTCTTCAACCAGAGGGTCAGATATGTTGCCTAGCTGAGACAGATTACTATTGGGAACGAAACCATAGTGATCGTATACCGTGTCGTTAGGGCGAACTCCAAACATGACGTATACGTCATACTGTTCGTTTGCCGCGCCTGGTCGTAGTACGATCTGTAGGGAGGAGTTGCCGTCTGTGAGGTTAATGGGGTGGTAGTTGTAGGTCGGCGGATCCGCTGTGTTCCACTTAGTAACTTTGATAAACTTGCTGGCTTTGTAAACACTGGCATTCCCTGCAAAACAATATCACTATTATCGATATCAGTTCTTGTAATTGATATTAGTGTAATAGTAGCAGTAGTAGTAGTAGTAGTAGTAGTAGTAGTAGTAGTAGTAGTAATAGTAGTAGTAGTGGCAGTAGTAGTAGTAGTAGTAGTAGTAGTAGCAGCAGTAGTAGTAATAGTAGTATTAGTAGCAGCAGCAACAGCAGTAGTAGTAGTAGTAGTAGTAGTAGTAGTAAAACGTGTGTTTGTTTAACGACACCACTTGAACATATTGATGTTCAGAGCGTACTGTTAATGAGATCTTTCTATACTCACTTTCTAGCCACATCTCTATTGGCTTGTCTGTGTTCTGCACTCGGAGTGTCTTACCGCCACACGAGTAGCCCAGACTGACGACACCTTTACCAACGCTCGACTTCTCCTTGGAAAATCCATATGCATTGTCACTGTCGCCGAGAAACTGAAACAAGCGAATCCCAATGGTAATTACACTCAAATGTAACTACAATAGTTTAGAGTGCTACTAAACGCTGAGAGGGTACATTTTCAAAAGTATCTTTATTCATTAAAGTAATTATGACATATGAACATTTGAGGCGGAAAACCCAGGTTGTCGTATTGCATAAACTCAAAACACAATATACTGTCAAGTCAAGATGGAAGGACCTTGATTTAGGACCTTCATACGGGAAGGTGAAAGGAGATGTTGCACCGAGACGAAGAGGTGGGAGCAAATTGCGTCGTTAATGCATGGGCTGTGCTCCAACAAGGACTAATGCTTGAGCAATGATTGAACTTTGATTCTTCGAAGCTTATCGCTGGTAACATTATAAAGCAATAATGATCTCACCATAGTACTGACGTCACCACAGTCCCCCTGACTGGACAACACATCAATTGGCATGTTGAATGATCCGACTGGTAGGCTCATCGTTTGACTTTCTGGTTCGGCACTGTCCGTAGCTTTGCAAACAGACAAACACATTGACGTAATTTGCAAATACTTGAGATTTTGGGGGTTTTAATATATCATCTATAATTTAACTTTTGTTTTTGCAACTACAGTTCGTCGATGGACGATGATGACCTGTTATTGTTTAAACTGCACAACACATGTTTGACCTAATGTTAACTCTGTCTTGTTAAATAATACATCTTTATTGATTTTATTGATACTTAAAAACACATAAAACAATACATAATTATAGTGCCAACTTCTGTAAGAGTTTAAAATAAACTACGTAAAGATATAAAAATGAAACACGAACCTTCTAAATATTCAAAATTATTGTAACACTTCTGACAGGGCCTCAGGGGCATGGTAAAAGGTGTGGGGGCGGAGGGGCGCCGCAAGTGAAAGTGGGTGGTACCAGTTGTAAAATTTTACACATTAAATAATATATGATAACAAACCATATTTTGGTCAAAAGGTTTGAAAAGTGGGGTGAGCGGCATACCCCACCCCATGCTCCGTAGTCCCTGCCTTCAGTACTAATAAAGAACATAATATTTTTATCATTAAACTTAAAAGCATTTGTCATATAACTCAAAGCTGGTGAATAAAATGTTATATAATTGCTTGGTTTATATATATATATATATGTTTTGTATGGGCGTTTGGCATACTGTATAATAATTACATATACATGTATATACCATTAGTTTTGGAATCTTTGGACCCCTTAAGGTTCACTTTCTGAACCTTCAGTCCGAGACGTTTTGATTGGAAGCCGCGCTCTTTGCTGTCACCGGTCGGAGCTTTGTCGTTCACGATGTTTGCCACGGTGCTCAGCGCACTAGATCCAGATTTGGCGACATTTGCATCCTGAAAAGTGATTTTAGTTCATTAATAGATATTACTACTGATACTATAGTTTGGGAGGGCGTGGGGTCGTTTGGTGTACAAATGTTGTACCATGCCAATACTATTTTTCATGACACAACCGTAAGTTATATATATATATATTACATAGATATACCGGTATATAATTTAGTTGAACATTTAAACAATGCTCTTAACGTAGGCAAGAACGTATTTATTAGTTTTGGTACTCTCAAAAATATAAACATATTTTTATCTAAGCTGTAAAAAGAATTCTGATTCTGAAACGTCTCTTGCTTGCAATAAAATCCTTGGCCATCACATATCTAACGTAACCATCCACACCCAAATAAAAGATAACGATAAAGATTTTATGTGCACTTCCCACAGACAGCATAGCACACACCACGGCATTTGATAGATTAGTCGTGCATCACTGGTTTCGCCCAACTAAATAATAAATGAGATCTCCGTTTACTTAATACAAACCGTCAGTCTTCTTTTTTCGTCTCTAATTCTGCGAGCTTCGATAAGCGGGGCGAGGTAAAAGTCGTAGATGTCACCCGGATGTTCAAAGAAGGTCATGTTCCAGAAGACTTGGTCCTGCTGTGAGCCAATGCCGGAACACTTCATGCGATCTATGGTCTCTGCCGAGATGATCGGAACGTTCGACTGAACCTCGGGTCCGCGCATCACTTTCCGGAAGAGAGCACAGTCGTCGAAAATATAATAGAACAGATCGTCGTAGGTCTCCAGCTCAGCAAGGTCATTTATCATCTCCTCGGCGATCACGATAGGCTCTCGATAATCAACAATCGCCATCCTACCAATGCCTTGACCGCCACTACTGATGCCCTGGCCGCCACTACTGATGCCCTGGCCGCCACTACTGATGCCCTGACCACCACTATCGCTGTCGTTACCACCACTACTTGACAATACTGTAGTGGGGGCAGCAGTGGGAATAGCTGTGGTCATGGTGGCTGTAGTTGTTGTTGCAAGAGGTGTGGTTGTTGGTGTCGTAGCGGATGCTGCTGGCAGAGGTGTGGTTGATTCAGATGTGAACGGGAGAAGTGTTGTAATGTCTTCTTCCTCTGTGGTTTTCTTCTTTTTCCGTCCACGTTTAGCGGTGATAGGCTCCGCGCTTGTTGGAAATATATTGTCAAATCCACCCAACGTTTCTGACATCACAAACAGAGATATTAATGAATAATATTAATACGAAAATAGAGCAACATGATATCTGACACTGACCCGGCTATGGTTGCATTATAACACAATATGTAACAAATCATGTCTATTTTATTGATATTTGAAAATAATATATATCTCCTCAACTTTATATGACTCATAATGCTACAACAAATCCAGCAGTAAAGCATACCTCTAATGTTTTCATTTAATTGGCGGATTCTGTTCTTTCTATAGCAACCACTATTTACTTTTCCATATTTTGCTTTATACGTATACATACATGAAAAACGACAATGCATTCAGCATTTTTTTCACTTATTACCAAATTCTTAACAATTCTATTTTCCATCTACTACAACACAGTCCTGTAGGTCGCCACAGCTCTCTGGTTAAACTCAACAATGTAATGCTAGGCGCACAATAACAAATATTTTTGATTATTGTCATCTCATTTATTTCTAATCAGCGGTTATTGGATGTCAAATGAACGGTTATATCGACACTTGGTCACAGAGAAAACCCGTAGGCTGCTCTTACAGCAATGGATGATACCACACACCACGGTTTTTGATGGACCAATTGTGAATCACTGGTTGGAACCCAACAAGTCCACTGAGGAGGATCGATCCATCGATCTACAGAACCTAAGGTGGACGTTCTTGCACTGAGCCCGTTACTAAGAAAAATGCAATAATCTGTAGAAAATTATCTGTACAGGAAAAAACTTTACAATAAGCTCGAATTCATGGCATAATAATTTCCTATTGTAAGAGCTATTAGTATGAGCCCATGAATCAGTGTCAAAACAGGAGATAGCAAATATTAGCGTGAAAGTAACACGTCTTAACGGTAGCATCGGTCATTATATTTAGTGCATGTGACTAGTTAAGTAATGTGGAACTAATGGACTTCATCAACTACAGAATGTTTGCAAAAGCACACCATAATGGTCAGTCACAGTGTATGGCTGCTGAAATATGATCCAGATATCGGCGCAGATCTAATTTCATACGTTATTAAAAGCAATATCTTCATTTGTTTATTTTCTATTGGAATAAATAGACATCACTTTTTTTTTATAGCAGATTGTATTCTTTTGGTTTGTATTCTTAATTTGTTAGGGTCTTTTTTAAATCAGCCTCTTATATTATGCAAACGCCTAAAATAAGTGTTCGTTTGGCATCTCAACATTAAGTCCAAACAATTTGACAAGCTAAAACATACACATTTGCAGACAACTTTACTCATTTACTCCGTCCAGCGGCTAACTCCAGATTGTGTTTGGTTGGTGAGAACAAAAATAGCAATAACAGAAAATGAGAGGAAATGATTGGATAAGAAGCATCACATTGTTGAGTTAACCAATCGAAGAACGCCAATGGATTACCTCCTGCAAAGTTTTCAGCGTCATCGACTGTCGCGTCTTCCATTTGCGAGGTACTATTGGCTAGATCCACGTACGCTCCGGCGGCTAAAGACTACATTAATACAGAAAAACATTCTAAAAGTTGCATAACGTCCTAATTATATAAATTACTGAATGAAGCTTTCGTTTTCAAGGTATAGTCTCCTATAAAAGGCCATAATGAAAACAAAACATTAATTTTTATCACAATGTAACCATGTTTTGTCTGTAAACGATATTTTTAATAGAAAATAAAAACGGGTTTTCGATGTAAAACAGCATGAACAGGAACTTACATAACATTGCGTTTTTTAATATCATATATTCTTCTAACACTAGGATCACATGACCTTGTGTTATTTAATATACTGTAAACAAAACATTATAACAACTTGACCTTGTGTCATATAATATGATGTAGACCTAAACACTAGGACAACATGTTATCTAACAGAATATTCCTCCTAACACTAAGATCAAGGCCACGTGTTATCTAATATAATGTAGCCCCTGAGATCGATGACCACGTGATCTTACTCTAGATCCCTCAGTTACGATGTCCTTGTTACTGGTCATAGTCTTGAGTGCTTTGGCACATTTCGATGCCTGGTTGGCGTTGTCCACTCGTTTGGCAACTGAGCCTAACGTGTCTACTACAGCTTCTGTAGACTGAAACGAGAAATTGTACTATTTATACGGGTAAACTGTGAATTGTCAAAAAATAAAAGCAACCTACTAAATTAGAAATAGTACAATGACAATATGCATAACAATACCGGATTCCAACGATCTTAAACCCAAATATACCACTTAGTCAGATTAGTTTAAACGATTGACCCAATGCGAAAATTTGTTCACCCTTCATTTTTTTTTATTGGCTAATGAAGTCCATGGTTTTTCATTAAACGAACCCTCTCACAGAGAATCCTAAATATTAATTATATAATTTGCAATCAGACCAACAACAGTGGAAAACCAAGCACGCAATAAATTAACGCGATAGATCTGAAAACGGTAACTGTTGGAGTATTATCTTACACTGGCAAGTTCTTCTTGTTCGTCAACAGATTCCGCCGTCTGGCCGAGCAGGTTCGACGCGGCATTGTCCAAGATTCGTATTGCAGTGTCTGGATCTGCAGTCCTAGCTATATCTAGCATAGATTGCAGATCATCCTCAGACTGATTGCTAGATTTAATGTTAGCGAACTGTGATGCGCTAGATATCAGATTTTGTCTTGTCACGTAGACTAATATACCAAAACCAGCATCGGCACTGACAAAATGCTTAGCTGGAAACGTCACTTTTGCGTTGTAGACTGTCACGTCATTCGAAAATTCCGAGGTGTTGTTGAAGGACTGGTCACGATCAAAGATGGTTATTCTGTTTTTTGTTGTTTGTCTAAACATTGTTTTTGTAACAAGTTCTTTAGACAATACTTTCATTTCGCTTAATGTTTTAGTCTTAGATGACGTTAAAAACGCATCAGGCATGAAGAAAACATCAAACGACAAACCCTTACGGACATTGGTTTGTAAATCTGGATCTCTTGAAGCTCCCAAGTCAAATATCGCATGAGCATAGGCGTAGAATACGTTCACATCATTGCCTGCTATGTGAGCTATGGGCTTCGACATTACAATCTGAAGATACAAATCCTTGGATGCACTTAATAAATCGTGCCCCATAGGAGCAACTGTGACTGTAATCCTATAGAGTCCGTATGGAAGGGCAAGTGGCCGAATTGTCAACGTGTTGTTTCGTTCTTGGAATAAACAAATCTCATGAACTGTCGTTTCACTTATATTTGTGCCATCTATTGTGACCAGCATGGCTTTCCACGAGTAATTTGAAGTAGCATTTATTGGGCACTGCTGTTCTGTGTTTACGGTTACTGCCATCGATTCCGATCTTGTGAGAATGGCGGGGTTGCTGATGGTTGTGACATCAAATTTAGGAAATGATATGGTTGGAATAGAACAAACTGGCGTAACTGATGTAGTTTCGTCGTCTACAATCACAGTAGGACACAGTGCAGATGTAGCTGAACCGAATACGTTGCTAGCCGTACTGTTAACATGAAAATATCCTGTTGTTGTGTATTCATGCGTAATTGTGACAACGCTCTGGGATACGACTTGGCCTGTCGTCTTGAGTTCAGATTGCATGCCTCCAGGAACCAATTCAGGCAGAGAGAAGCTTGTTCCATCTCCAAAGTCGACTGTGTATGTTACATCAGATCCCGTTGGACAGGTTGCTGTAAAAACAACGTCATTACCAACAGAAATCCTTTCCACGTCTGCGACAATGTCTAAAGTTGTGATGTTTTCTCCCACTTGGACCAGCACATACTTGGTTATTGTACTAATGTTATTAATTGCCTTTATTGACACAGTGTAAATTCCCCAATCGGTATAAGTGTAATCATGTTGGTAAAGGGTGAAGCCATTTCCATCTGAATTCTGATACGTCTCTCTATATGGATCTGTTCCATCATCATAGTCAATGATAAAGTCAACTTTCTCTGGTCCTTGTCCGCCTGTATTCATATCCACACTTATACGTAATGGTACTGAAAGCGATGTGATGTTTCCTGTCACCACAGTAATATCAGTAATGGGTACTTCTACAGATATGCCCCGGTAAACGTAGTCAGATGTTATATCGTTGGCCACAGTTAAGCTGATATCGTAGTTTCCAAGACTGTCAAATTCTGCTGTACTTGCTATTGATAGAGTAGTGTTAGCTTCATGAATATAGTACATTGGTTTTTCATCTCCAAGTCCGACGTCTATAAGTATGTTTAGGTGATCACTGGGTGGAACTTCAAAGGTTATATTAGTACTCATATTCCATGCACCAGAGGCAGAACCCACCAATATACGTACATCGGGTACCCGTCTTTCAGCGTGGATATTATCTCTAATTAGTACGATTTCTCCAGACTTCACCATAATCAGATTGTCTATGGCTCTTTCAAAGTGTACTCCTTGTATCATGATCCAATCTTCCTCTGGTTCATGTACATAGGTAATCTCCGTATCGTTTACCAAAACACGCAGATTGTCTAAAAATATATCAGGACCGTTAATATTTATAGTGTGATTCATGCCTATCTGTTGATATTTCGTTTGAATATTAAATTTTCTTGCAAAGAAAGTAATACTGTCATTTCTCGATCCATAAGAGTTTATGCACGTGACAGAGACAAAATACTGTCCACATTTTGGAAAAGTGTGACTCAAACTCTGCACTCCAATAAAGGAATTAAATGTCATCTCTGTTTCTGTGCTACCATCACCGACATTCAGCATGCATGACGTATTGTCATCATCAGCCACAACGACATCGAAGTGGCCCTTGAGGTTTTTAGATTCATTATGAAACCCTGTTACCACGACCAGTTTTGGAACAACACCTTCATCAACATCTTTGACGGTAGCTGTGACTGTGGATGACACCTTGACCAGACCTATGTCTACAGTAACAGCAACTACGTGGTTTCCAGTTGTGTACCACGAATGACTGACTGGTGTGGAACCTGTAGATATGACAGTGCCGTCGCCAAAATCGAACTCAAATATGACGTCAACGTTGAAGTTAATGCTGGCATCGGTCAGGATGCTTTCCCCTGGGATAGTGTAGCCTCTAGTGCCAAGCTCGATAACAGAGGTGGTCAGGACGATGCTGGAATCATATGTTGCTATATGCGAGACAAAGTATATTTCCCAATCACTTGACGTGCAGTTGTCCGTGTCTGACACATTTAGAGATACTTGTGCACAGCTACAGCTTTCGTTGTTTAGAAGCAGAGCAAATGCATCTTTGCTGTCCTTGCACTGAGCACGGCAGGACCTAATCGGCCAGGTCTGTCCAGAAAGATCGGTTCTGTCTGCTAGGTCTATTATCAAGTCGTTCTTGCATCCTAGATACAGATGGTCATTGTTGCCTGTAAAATCATGAACAGAAGTATAGTATTATGGCTTTATGCACGGAAAGAAATATTAAAATATTTTAGTAGGTGTGGTTATATTATAGTAGTAAACGCTACCAATTAAGTATACCTAAATAAAAGGCGAGTAACTTTTTTAATGTATCAAAATATAGTATCTATGATATTTCACTTAGTGACATTTTTTTATAGTTTTGTTGACTTATTCCAAATGTAGAAATTACTATTATTTTATTAAAGAGGATGATAATTACAGGTAAACAACGATTAATGAGTCGTCAAAATACCAAGATTATTTAATAATGGACCACATACCCAATGACTCGATAACGCTGGTAATTGCCAAGTTGTTGTCATATATGACTATATCGGAAATTGTAAACGCGGATGAAGATGTCAGAGGTTGTCCAAACTCATCTAATCCAACTTCTACTCTATACTCTGTGTTGTAATCAGACGACGCTGATTCACGAGCTTCACCGGGATTCACTGTCATCTGGGGCAAACCATCCACAAATATCACAAGTCCATCTACAGTCGACCAGCTAAATCCAAGATGAATCCAGTCACCTGATGTCAAACTGAAGGATGATCTCCAAACATCCGAGGCAAAGGCTACACCCACTTCATACTGATTTCCGAATACCTGGTTTATGTAGAAACCGTCACCATTCTGCATGTGTCCACCATTGGAGAAGATGGTTATACCTGGCGCTTCGATATCAGTGACAACCGGATTGAACCAGAAAGCCACACTCAGTCCACCAGTGCATGCGGTGATGTTACCAAGACACCAATGCGGGTATGCATTAACATCAGCATAAGATCCAGTCTGGCTAACATTGAGTACAAATGTCTGGGTGTTACTTTCAAAGTAGGTCAGAGTTGTTTCATGATCGGGTTGTGTCAGTCCTAAAATAGATTGCAAATGTATCATTGTCTATTTTTCAACATAATATTACATCTCATAATACAAATATTTAAATCCAAAAATATTCGATGATGGTTAGTGCTAACGTTAGGTGTGCCACTATGAAAGAGGAACGGCGAACGAAGTCACCTTCAGCAATATATTCCTTTCTTCCAATAATGAATTGTTTTTGGTTTCATAAAAATATTAATATTAGTAATATTGTTCTTTTATCAGTAGTTTGACTTTAAAATGCCAAGAGAGACTCAATTTACTAACATGTTCTTTGAAACGGGTCATTAATATAGGCATTTGCCTGTTGGCCAATCCTGAACCAAAAAATAATTGGTAATAAATATTGCTTAAACCAAAACGTGTCATTTTAGAGATGCGTCGTAGAGTATGTAAAAGACATTTGTTCGTAATTTGGGTAGAAATCTAAATGGCAACACAGTAACATATCGGTATTATTAGCAGAAATATTATCTCCGCGAAAGACGTTCTGACAAAATCTTGATGGCATACACTGACGATGACAGCGAAAGCAGTGATGAAACTAGATGTTTACGAAAGCTAAGCACAGCGTGTCCACCATTGGCTCCAGCCATGAGCATGGCAGTTTTGTTTGTTTCTGCACGTTGTTTTCTTCCAAACGATGCAATCTAATCGACACAACATTGACATGGCCAAATGCGTATCTGCACAATGCAGAATCGAAGGGACATTGCAACAAAGTAGAGATGGTATGTACTCACGAACCACTGCCAAAGCAGTGATGGTACCAGGTGCTCGTGATTGTTGAGCCCCACCGGTGACACCCGTCGTAAGTATAGGCATATTGTTTGTCCGCTGTCTTCATCAAAACGATAAAAATGCGTAAAACAGGTCAAAGTAAGGCATTACATCGGTGTCAAAGTAAAGTATTACATCAGACGTCAGCGTGTGTATGAGGTGGAAGAAGTATAATGGTTATTTAACTTATTACTTTACTATAAATACGATCTGTTTCTGTGTCCCTCTTGTTTGCAGGAAGTTATTTTCATGACGTCATATCGCTGTGAGATTAAGTTATTTTTATGTTTTTTAAAAGTGTAGACTGTTTTGTGACAGCGGGTATTTTTTTCTCCACACAAGTGTCACAATTACCACATGTCTGATAAATAGCTGATGAATAATATAAACGATGTGCACTCCTTTCTTTTCTTTTTTCTTTTTCTAAAACTCGATGTATAGAATCAACAAGACAACGTATTTTACGGAAACGGTACAATGAAGTTGAGTATAACTTGCTTTACCTCGTCGTCACGTGATCTCTCTCAACTTCAATACGGAAATGCAAATTGTTCTATCTATTTCATAAATTAAATAACCTAAAATTTCCAAATATATTTGGAGCGGTCAAACTATTTTTTGTAAAGTATTTTTCAATAGAATTGCTTACCTGGTTGTAGTATAACAAGTGTTATGAGTCCAAAGACGTATAAATTTCTTCCCGTATACATGACCCTCGAGTCAGCCAACGGGTAATTTCCCTGCAACACTGACACGACTTTCTTTGACAATACCAGGTAAAAGACTTTCAGGCGCAATGACGCCTATCAAATGACAGCTTGAGAAATTACTGCGAAATAAACTAATAAATAATACATAACACACCCGGCTCCAGTTGATGCTGGGGAAGTTAATTAATCTTAATGTCGTTATAGCTCAATATACCGACGTCCCAAGAGACTGTATAGTTCCAGTCCGCTGTTATAGGTATTGACTTTATGTGGTGAAATTTATGAATTATTAAACTTCAATCTGGCGGTGTGTAATTGCTTACCTGTGACACGTAATGTGTTTACAGGTGAACCAAGTAAAATGCAAACAAAACAATTGATTTATTCTTAAGAAGTTGCAACAATAGGCATGGTTTGTTTTGATTCTATTGATTATTTGAATTATTTAAAATGGTCTGAAATAATATTGTTGTTGATTTGACCTTTATTTTTTTACCTAGGCCTACATATATGAGGAAATCCTTCAAATGGCTGACTGGTGTATACTATTTTGAGAAGTCCGAAAATTAACTTCAGTTTTTGTGTCCCAATAATCGAAATTTAAATGTTAAATGTAAAATGAAAACAACACACATACGTGCACAATTGGGATTCGAACCCTGCTGCGATCGCATGGCATTTGGCAGTCCAATACGATCCAAATCGATCTCATCCATGCTGTGACGGAGTAGAGTGGAATCGAGCTCAGCACTGACTAGAGCGTTAGAATAATGTTCGTGACGTCAAAATATCGAACCTCATCAATATCATCAACATCATCATCATCAATCATCATCATCATCATCATCAATCATCATCATCATCATCTGATATCATTGTGGTATCAATATGTTTTTCTGTTATTACTAAAACGAAGATTTAGAAACAAGCTTATTGTTTCACAATCTAGTTTGGCGTTTTATGTTTGGCAATAATTTCGTATTTGATGACTATGTATAGCTTACAGGGAGTCCCGACTTTTAAGACGTATGCCATTTGTAACATTTTTCTTGGCTAATAGAGAATTTCTTATTATTAAAGTTAACATTCACTTACATATTATTACTTATGTGTTTGTGGACATCCAAACTGTTATAGTAGCTTACTGTTTCTGCCCACGACAGAAGTTTTAGTATTAGTATGAGAGAGGAAATCCGCTACTCCAAATTGATAAGTAGCAAGGGATCTTTCATAATGCTATGCATTTCCCACAGACAGGTTAGCACATACCACGGCCTTTGTTAAACCAGTTATGGACACTGGTCGGTATAAGCGGTATTACACCTACCCATTGAGTCTGGCGGAGCACTCACTCTGGTTTGGAGTCGGAAAGTGAAATCCACCCGCGGGATTCGAACACCGTTCCT
>JAUTCZ010031119.1:0-12805 GCA_032273805.1 Melanodrymia brightae | reverse complement strand
TATATATAGATGACTTACTGTTGCCAGTGAAAATGTGGGTATAATTGGGCTGTTTTCTATATTAAATTTTGTTTTCATGTTCTGTTTCATAAAATGTTGTTTGTACATCATGCCGTCATCAAATAAAAATTACAAGAGTTTGTTTAGATGTTGATCCGACTTTTCGACAGTAAACATATTGTCGTCCAGGTATCCTACATTATACAAAATAACTTAGAAACTAAAGAACAATAATTATACCAGTACTTATATCAATTATAATGTATTACCAACATTCTTTAAATGTAGGCATGGGCGTCGGAAGCGCGTGGGGTAAGGACAGGGGACACTGGTATTCAACCCTCAAGCTGGAGGCGGGGTGGGGGTGGTGGCGAGTAAATTTTGGTAATGCGGATAATTGCTAGAAATTGTAATTTAAAAAAATAAGAATGGCTCTATTAGCCGGACATATGTTACAAGTAGCATTGGATGCGCATTTGGGAAATTTCCATTTAAAAATCTAGTTCCAAAGGGTTTTTTCTAGACAACATAATAAAATGATAATATAATATGCAATGTATTTACCTTCATGATCTATTCGCTTAAGTGCTGAACTCTTTCTCACCTTTTTCAATCTACTAACATATTGTCTCGTATGTCTTTTTATATACACGCTATATGACACCGATAAAAGCAGGAATTATTGCACAAAAAGGATGCTCCCCTATCTTTGATGATAATTGAACAACCGTTGTCTAATCCTAACCACTGTCCGTGGCAACTTTTATGTATTACAAATCCCTGTAAATGGTCGTTGGAAAGATCTAGGCCTGTTAGCACCGTCCTGGACGAGATGACCAGCAGCGGTTTAATCCTCATCCGCCAATAAACGTCACTGTGAATGCAAGGCGCGACGGCTCGTATTATTGTTTAAGAAAACCTCTGTTTGTTTAATCACCTGCATACCTGATATCACATGAAGGAAAACGAACGTAGTTTGCCTCCCGTGTGTTTTAAATGTTTCTCATCATGTGTTTATACAAGTGACGCATTTAATTTGACAAAATCGTCTTAATAATAGCAATAAACCGGTTGTTGCCATCAGAATGCATGTCAATTTTTCCGTAAACGAATTTTTTTCTTTTTCTCACATTCTCGGCGATCGACGGAACAGTCGTAGGTTTAATTCTTTATAAAAGATAAATACAAAGATATAAAGAGATTTTAAGCTAAGTTTAAAGATCGGAAAATACAATTTTAAAATTTGTGTATAAATGTGCATTAATTAAACATAATGATTCCAAATGTCGGTTTGTACTGTAATGGTTCTTTTGTGCAGAGCTTTATTTTGTATCAGCTCAGGTATAAAATAGAGTTTTTAAACTGTACTCTGTAACGTGGTCACTTGTATATCGTTGGACTGTGAAACTGACGACTGCTGTAACAGTTCGCGTCTCATCGTCGTTTAGCCTACCTATTATGTATGCAAGTTAACAATAGTTTATTGGGTGAATTCGTGTATTTTTTTGCACCGTCATGCTTTTCTGTTTCGACTCAAATAGCCTGTTTTTATCTATGGTTGGGTAAGGGTTAAACAATAAAAATAATTTCTCACGATATGCAAAGTTTTCCAACAACTATCAAAAGACTAAAACAACAGAATTGTTCCTGTGGTTTTAGTGCTTCAAATTATATACTATATATAGTTTTATGAATATTTATGTAAAACATAGAACACACAAGGAAAACAATAATATTCGCCTGTGATATACATGAGGCATTACTCAGTGCTTAGTGTTCGCTTATATTAGTGTATTATGTGAGGTATTATTCAGTGTTTAGACTTAGAGTACCGGGGTACTCGCCTGTGATATAGAGTTCGCCTGGGAAAGATCGATCCTTCGACCAACCGAACCTCGGGCTATTTGTATACCAGCAACATGTTTTATAATTACATTCGTAGTTGTATTAAAATAATATTGAAACATTATTAAAAACAATTTTGGGTGGAATATATTAATTGACGTCATGTAGTTGTTTACGAGAGTATTTGTTTTAGCGCACTACAGTTTAATAATAATTATGTATGTATGTTTATGTATTTATTCATATGAATAATATATGACGGCGTGTGTGTATTTTACGATGTTTACAACCATCAAGTCGTAGTGTGCTGTTACATCTTTATAGTTTTTAAAGTATTTGTGTTATAGATTTGTTAATAAAGTCTTTATTAAATGACCAGCTGACGTCATTTGGTTGTCAGTTTGACAAAATAATAAGTTTAATGATGATCCTACAAATTAAAGTTTAAAATTTTTTATGACAAGATGATCTGTTTTAACCAACCATAAAGAAGTCATAATTCGATTCTCTTAAAGTATATAATTTACTACAACATGGCTCGGATACAGGGGGTGGGGTGACAGGGGTGTACACTCTATCCCTCTAAAACAAGTGCCTATTTTATAACACTTTTCTAAAATTATTATTATAGCTTTTATTAATAATTATCATTTGCCCGTTTGTCAAAATCTGATTTTCAAAATGTTCTGGTCGAAGCCCCCGACCCTCCATCCATACACATCATAATAACAATGGGGCATTAATGTCCAATGTTTCGTTTTAGGTGCGTTTCAACTGAGCCACCATATAAGTCTACGCAGTGCATTTTAGATCATAATTTGTTTATATTTTCTTGACCCATGCAGAGCCGTCAAATAACAATTGCGCTGTTTTCATTTCATGTCCAAATGAGCAACTATCGGGAATTCACCCAGAATGGGCTTTCGAGCAAATACATATCACAAAATCTTCGCAAAATGCCCCTAATCCCGTTAGAAAAAAAGCCATTGCCTGTCGTTTTCGTTTCATGTGTGTTTCCAAATTTAATGAGGCGCCAAAAGAACGCGCTTTAGAGCATCTAAATTTCAAATATCCATATTTTCTTGGAAATGACCCTCAGCCACATGGATCAAATACTTAATTTTAATAGAGCATTCCGATCTACGGTCCAAAGTGCTATGTTTAGTCCCGTTAGAAACAGAAACAATACTCCATGTCCTGAGAGTTTTGACCTGACATTAGACCTGGATATTCAGTGGCTCCATGAATATTGAGAAGTTCACACAAACCCTTTTAAACTAGATTTGTTCACTGTGGTACCTTAGTACACTATTTGTTTATAATGAATTCCATTTTCACCATGCAGTTTATTGTTAAAGAACTATAATTCTTATCAGGAAGCGTACGTATGACGAAATTCCTCTCCTGCTTTGACTTGTTTTAGCACAAGATTAAGGTCAGCCCACTAAAAAGGAAATAAAACCAATCCTCACAGGCGAGTTTGGCGTCTAGTAAAATACTCTTTATCTTTTTAAGATGTTTTAAATAAACTAAGTTAAGAAAGTCACTGATATGAAACAACACGATATCGTCAGGCTTGAATAATAAACAAATTTCGTCGAATAGTTTTACCAGCGAACCAACCCACCAAGACAAGCGTCTGGTTTTTGAGAATCCAAGATTAACGTTCAGCAGACAAGAAAGACGATTGTATGTTATAAATTCAGATCCCATCACCATGAGAAAATCTGAACCGTCTTTCATGTGGGTATTATTGTATGGTTTATGGTTCCCTGTACATAGAAAGAAAATCCGTTTCTCCTATTTAATACATGAACAGCAAGGGCATTTTTATATGCAATTTCCCTCAGACATGGCCGTATATATACCACGGCCTTTGTTAAACCAGTTGTGGACACTAGTCGGTGTAAGTGGAAGTACTCCTACCCATTGAACCTTGCGGAGCACTCGCTCTGGGTTGGAGTCGGTACTAGTATTAAAAATCCCATATTGCACAAATGGGATTCGAACTCAGTACCTACCAGTCTTAAGCCCGATGCGTTAACCATTACAATCATAGGACACATAGATCTGAGAATGTTCCTGATCATCGTGGAACATGCAGAATCAGCAAACAGACTAACTTCATCACACGACTATAATGGCCGAGCACCTGCTATCGATTCGTATACTATAAGTTTTCAGTACATTCAATTCATTGACTATTGCCATTTCATTAACTAATACAATAGATAACATATTATGTGGGGAGCGCGACGTAGTTCAGAGGTATAATGTCCGCCTGTGGCGGGATGGGTCGAGAGATCGATCCTCCACAGCGCAAAACAAAATGGGCTATTTTCCGTTCCAGCCAGTGATGCACGACTGGTTTATCAAATTCCGTGGTTTGTGCTATCCTGTCTATGGGAAAGTGCACATAAAAGACCCCTTGCTGTCATTCGTAGAAGAGTATCCTATGTTGCGGCAGCGGATTTCCTCTGTGACCATGTGTCAATATAACCATGCGTCTGGCGTCCAATAACCGCTGATTTATAATCGATGTGTTCCAGAGGCGTCGTTAAACAATCAAACTTTATCGTTAAACACATTAGGTATGACTAGTCACCTTTGAACATCCTTTAATAAGCGACACTGATGTATTTCGAGGTTTATGTATCACTATAAACAATATGTGACCTACACGTTTAGGTGTTACATCCTTTTGATATTGTATATCCGACTATAGAAACGCCAACCATTAAATTTACTAGTAATTCATTGCTTAACTTACTGTATTTAATCAACCCTACTAATCAGACATGTTGTCTAAGCATTAACCAGACCTGTTGTCTAAACATTAACCACACCTGTTGCTTGAACATTAACCAGACCTGTTGTCTAAACATTAACCAGATTTGTTGGCGGAATATTAACCAGACCTGTTGTCTGAACATTAACCAGACCTGTTGTCTGAACATTAACCAGACCTATTGTCTGAACATTAACCAGACCTGTTGTCTGAACATTAACCAGACATGTTGTCTGAACATTAACCAGACATGTTGTCTAAACATTAACCAGACATGTCTTAATATTAACCAGACCTGTTGTCTGAACATTAACCAGACATGTTGTCTGAACATTAACCAGACCTATTGTCTGAATATTAACCAGACCTGCTGTCCGAACATTAACCAGACATGTTGTCTGAACATTAACGAGACCTGTTGTCTGAACATTAACCAGACAAGATGTAATGCTATAATGCTCCCTATTTCACTATTGCGTAATCTCGTTTGCATGTCAGAGCTTAACTAGGCGGAATGGCGACTGTGCTCTGTTCTCCAACGTCGATAACACGTCCACTCGCAACATCGCAAGTACACTCACGTCACAGAGAATCGGCGGTGGATTTGTTCCACCCCGTCGTGGTTTGGACGCAGACTGATACAGAACATCAAGTCGTCGACTGTTCTGTGACATAGTAACTGTGAGCTGAGCTATACATAACACTAAAGCCTCTTGCAAACTTATTCGTTTTTTTTCGTTCGCTTATGAACGTTATCCGACGCCCTCCAAATTCGATTCTATTCAATTTAATTTGAACAAATATATTCGTCTCCGCACATTTAATTTTAGACCAGTAAGGACAAATAGTATTGGAATCTATTTTTCTTCAAGCGGATGAGATCGACACTTTGACGTCAAACTCATTTTTAATGTAGTATTGGGTTACATAAATAATTATATCCAACAAGAGAACATAGTTCCCAACATATCTTTCATTAATATAACCTCGCTTGTAAAGAAACGTGTTGCCCAATACGTATAAACAGATCATACTGGCATGTAACTATGCTAAATGTATATACTTAGTCAACACGTATGTTTGTAGAAAACGACAGCGAACTACACACAAAAACTGGATAAGTCTTCGAGGCTTCATTGTTCATTTTTCCGTAATAAAAACAACTTCAACAATAGTCATTTACTGTCCACGGTACACAACCATATCAATACACAAACAGACTCCAATTATCCACAAAACGTTTATTTCGGATTGTAAAATGCACAGGTACAAAAGTAATATGAATATATAAAATATATTGTGAATCTGTTAGACAGACATTGATTGAATAAAATAATGACTTCAAATAATACATCTTTAATTATATGCAACGCTCTCTAATACTCTTGATATCTCCATGCATAGATGTCTCAATTAAGTGTCGGCAGTGACTGTTTTCTCGAACTAGTTATATCTTGAGCACATTGTTTCGATCTCTGGGTGTTCGAGAAACCGATGTTCCACTGTACTATGTCCTTGCTGAATTAAGTATGGTGTACGTTTCTGCTGTACTATTTGAAGCATTTTTTAAATAATATATCATTATTATACTCGTTACTGGTAAGACACAAGCCACACAGTTCCATAGCTTACTACGATCTAACTTGTTAATGAAAATATAAATGTAAAATATATTGCTCAATTAATTAATACTTAAGACTGTAATACACGGGTTGTTTAAGTGACGCTCAGAATGAGATCGTGGTCTGAAGGGAACCAAGCCACTCTCTTAGTCTGAGACTAATATAACTTGACGACTTCAGTTGTAGCACTGGACCTTCTTGCAGGCGCAGTATTTTGGAATGATGATCGTCTCTCTGACAATGCGACGCAGCGGGTTGACAGCTCCCTCGCAGTACGCCCACACCTGTATGGTCTCATAGTGGTTCCAGCACATGTTGCGACTGTACCTCGTGTTGCTCTGACTACAACCCTGGCAGTAAGGTTGTCTGTAACAAACAAAAAAGGATTATTAACGTACAAACTAGGAAGGAAGGAAGGAAGGAAGGAAGGAAGGAAGAATGAAAGGAAGAATGGAAGGAAGGAAGTTAGGAAGCAAGGAAGAATGGAAGGAAAAATAGAAGGAAGAATGGAAGGAAGAATGAAAGGAAGAATGGAAGGAAGGAAGGAAGTTAGGAAGCAATGAAGAATGGAAGGAAGAATAGAAGGAAGAATGGAAGGAATGGAATTTGGTTTGAGTGTGTAGTGGATTTTAATAATCAATCCTTTTGTTATTTACACAATAAAATAAAATTATATTTTCAATCATTATTTTAATCAAGATCTACAATACCTGACAATTACAATATAAACAATATTAATTTTAAACATTAAGTTCACACGTGGAAGACATAAACTTATTGATTTAGAGTGAACAAAACAGCAAGTTCTATATCAACAGAATCATTAAATTAGAAATATGTGCGTTATATTGTTGCTATTATTATTTAAACAACGAGCATCACGCTGTGGTCTGTATGCTAATTCCTGCAGAATATTTAACGATAGTTTCCAAACAACACGAATCACGATGGGTGTTATATTTGTGTGTACTAGTTTGTCATGGTAAGAAGTTGCACCCAGTTGGTACATTACAGATGCTTATAATATAAGAATGCATACATTTCGAGGTTCGTTGTAATGTATGTAACTCAAATTCTGAACGAAAATTTTCATCTTCTTAATTAATATAAACAGAGACAATTATAGCAAAACACTATCAGTCTGAACTAACCAATGAAAATATGTAAAATACTTAAATACATTTTACTAATTTTCTTCGTGTTAATAACTTATAAAATGTCTGTTAACTTACGTGCACGTTGCATAGTCTATGGCATGGACGTCTTGTAGAACCCAACATCTGGCGTTATACTTCCAGAAACCCCTCAGTCGATTCATTTGGTATGGGCAGGTATAACTATGGTCACTGGAGAAGAAACAATTCTCAATTATTATGGATACGAATCCAGAACAAATAAACGGAATTTTTAAACTAACACAAGTAAATAATTGTTTAATATGTGACTAATAAAATCTAAACCTCAAAATGTGAAGTATAGTCAAAAGCATTCGAAAAAGGAAACGAGTAGCCTTCCCTTCCATTGGCACCCATGGTGAACACACAGTTTTATTTTTATCATTTGTTTTCATCGTAACAAGAAAACAACGTGTCAATAACTTTAAAGTAGGGTTTTGCATGCCACATCGTTTGTTATTTTGATATTACATATACATTTTGATACGAACGGGACAATGTTACTTGTAAAAAAAACTCTGTCAAAAAAGATACTTTGCGAAATGCCTGTTTAACAACATTCTATCGGAAATCTTTACTTAACATATTTTAAAAATTAAAACCCTTGGTATAAAAAAAAGATACGGGCTGCCGCAACAAAGGCTGTTATATCCATCATCAAATTTACAGTGCACGACGGTTATATGCATTAACATAACAGCTGATAATTGTACACCTATGATTCATATTCTATAATACTTACACAGTATAGACTGTTGGAGTGGGTGTCAGTATTAAGATGTTCAGTAACGCTATCACTGAGTTAAACCCATGATATAACAAATTACACAGTGTAGACTGTTGGAGTGGGTGTCAGTATTAAGATGTTCAGTAACGCTATCACTGAGTTAAACCCATGAAATAACAACTTACACAGTGTAGACTGTTGGAGTGGGTGTCAGTATTAAGATGTTCAGTAACGCTATCACTGAGTTAACCCATGATATAACAACTTACACAGCATAGACTGTTGAAGTGGGTGTCAGTATTAAGATGTTCAGTAACGACTGCACTGAGATTAACCCATGATATAACGACTTACACAGCATAGACTGTTGGAGTGGGTGTCAGTATTAAGATGTTCAGAAACGCTATCACTGAGATTAACCCATGATATAACAACTTACACAGTATAGACTGTTGGTGTGGGTGTCAGTATTAAGATGTTCAGTAACGACTGCACTGAGATTAACCCATGCAGTACTGAAGTGCTATAACAACTTACACAGCAAAGACGGTTGGAGTGGGTGTCAGTGTTAAGATGTTCGGTAAGGCTAGTAGATCGGGTCTGGTCGTCCGTTCAGTGTTGATGAGAGTTCTACAAATAATCATGCACAAGTGAGACCTTTTAACAATGTTAGCAATACACACGTTAGCAAATTGTTTAGTCTGCTAGTAAAATGTGTCTATTAATACCCTCGTGAAATAATATTCATTGGTCACGAGAAAATACAATTAATTTCGTCACTGGCTTTTCAAGTAATAAAAGAAGAATATTTCACTAGCGATATCAATTTAATATTACATGGTTGCTTTAAATAAGAGTATCTTTATAGTGAAATTAATTAGCACCTGGGATCGAAATTATTGATTAATTATTCTAATTTTACTCAGTAAATAATAAAATGTTATTACACTGTATATTATGTGCACATCTCTAAATTGTATTAACGTAACTTACGTTGGATATCCCACCTGAAGGGACGAGATTCTGAAAATCGTGGACTGGTCTGGCGGTGGAACGCACATATTGGTCTGTGGTGGTTGGTTGGGGTGTGCATGATGTGGCGAGAACGTGGGGAAAGCGAAGTTCCCGTTGTAGAAGCGATTATAAAAATTTCCAAAACCTCCCTGGTTATTAGGATTATTGGTATTAGTATGGAAATTGTCCTGGTAAGGGAAGTGGGGAATTCCAGATCCGAAGTTGAAATGCGCTTGTCTCTTCGTCAGTTTCCGGCAATCGACGACGGACAAACAGACAACCAGACAGAATAAAAGCTGTGATCGTTCGAAACCCTGTAATAACAGAAAGATTTGGAATGCAGGTATAGTTAGTTGTAGATAGTAAAAGTCGCTTGTCTATGTAATAACAGAAAGATTTGGAATGCAGGTATAGTTGTAGATAGTAAAAGTCGCTTGTCTATCTAATAACAGAAAGATTTGGAATGCAGGTATAGTTGTAGATAGTAAAAGTCGCTTGTCTAACACTTAGTGCATGTCGTCACTCTCAGGTAACATAATGCAAAATACATCTCAATTACTGACAATTTTAAATGTTTTCGATAAAATTCATGAAAACAAATTAGCAATGCACCGATACAGTAAATACATAAAAAAAATAGCACCATGTACTTATTATTCTTCCAGAGACATGTGGTATAAGTTGTTAAATATCTAAGATAATTATGTTTATAGTAATGTTGTAGCTTGAAAGTACTCTATAATAATATGTTTCAATTATTTCCAATGCAGCTTACAATTTATACAGAACTTTCATTTAAATATAGGTACAATAATGTATTGGGTAAAGGGTACAGTATTTGCTTAAATAGGAAGCAAGACGCAACTCAGATGTAGTGCTTTTGTTTGAGGTACGTGAGGGCGAAGGTTCGATCCTCCTGATTGGACACGTTGGTTATAAGTTCCCGTTTTAACCAGTGACCCACGACATGTATAGCAAAGGCTTTGGTGTGCTGTCTATGCTGCGGCAGAGGATTTTTGAGACCATCTATCGACATAATTGTGTGTTTGACATCCAATAGTTGCTGATCATTAATCAATCTGCTCCAGTGGTGTTAATAAAATTTAAACAAACCATCTTTATTTGTTTGCTCAGATAACCACTGCGACATATTTTCAAGAGCATAATTATTTCATAATCTCTGTCGACTATCTAAGATTTGTAATCGATTACATATTGCAGACATTAAACTAATTTAGAAACGTTGGATAGCAATCAATAATATACTTTTTTTGGTTCACATCTTTAAAAAAATTGTAATATTATTTATAAAATGTGACAATTTAAAATCTGTTTCAAAATTATAGATATAAAGTGAATAGTCTTACCTTCATTGTCAATATCAGTGATGACTAATGTAGCAGCACTTTGAAATTGTTTATGGACACCTTCATGAAAAGTCGCACTTTTAAAGAAAATATTTTTATTGATCAACACGAGCATTGTTTCTCAACATACTTAACGATCTGCATTTTTAAAAAGAAAAATATCCCGGATTACACTTTTATTAGTTTGTGGTCTTCGGCGATGTCCAAATGGTGCTTAAATGAGATTATAACCTTTTATTGGATTCCAAAGAGGATTTTCCCCCACCAGGGGTCGCAGTCTGTGGCGCACTTCACTGGTCAGATTGGTGAACTCGTTAGTCTGAAAGAACGTTAACTTAATACTAATACACCCATGAGAAAGATAAACATCCTAAAAGACAGTTAACTTAATACACCCATGAAAAAGCTCAACATCCTGAAAGACAATTTTGAGTGAAATTATCATTTTGCCAACTCATGATGGAACATGCTTGAATAAACGGACATTACCTTGCTTCAATTCAACTGCCCAATGTTGTTCTGGTTTCCATGCGCGACGTGATTGTGAACTCCCGATGACAGGCAGACAGACATGCACACACATATAAACACACAGACAGAATGATATTTTAAGATTAAAATGTAGTTTTATGTAATACAAACATGCATACACAAACATGCGTAAATATAACAGTAAATAAGTAAATCGCGAAGCATAGCATAGTCTTTAGGCGCCAACTGTATATATAAACTATAGTACATAGTCTGTTACGAATCAAATAAAAATGTATTAACTGTATTCCAACATTGCATACAAAGTTAAATGATTTTCATTTCTATAGATTAATAAGAATGAATTCACGTATAATATGGATTATACAAGTCATGTAGTATAGTTTCTTCTCGGGTATAATAATAACTGTTGGCGATTCACAAGCATAATATATAATAAAAATGATAATGAACCATAATTATAGAAACACAGTCATGAGACTAATAATGTCTTTATCATAATTTATAGTCGTTCAGATTAAAACATATTTTTGTCTATTTTTCACGTTTACAGCAAAACCTTTTATTGGTGTAAGAATACTCTAACGCGACGGGACTTTAGCTCCACGACCTAAGATTTATAATACATTATATATTTATGCATGTACATCAAAAACCAATTATTGCAACATATATACATGGAATAGATTTGAAAATGAGGGATTATTTTGTCTAAATACTGGTAGGTACTGAGTTCGAATCCCGCTAGGCAATGGGATATTAATAGCAGTACCGACTACGTTTGTACACCAATAATTTATTAGTTCAGCCTGTTTCCCACTACTGTTTAACAAAGGCCATGGTATGTACTGTCCTTTCTTTAGGAAAGGTGTATATAAAAGATCCCTTGCTACTTATCAAATAGAAGTACATGTAGCTGGTTTCCATTCTCTTGATAACACTAACTTCTCTCGTAGACAGACAGTCCATAGAGCTGAGGTGTATGCCAAGGACAAACTTGCTTGAACTTCCATTGGATATATTCACGTAACTAGGTTATAACTAATTAATCGTAGTGCTTAAACTTCAGTTAGATATAGACATGTACAAATGTATATCAGGAAGTTTCAAAATGTATATATTCGTATATTTCTTTGTGAACTTTAATTTGGAAAAGAAGAAAATGTAAATTAAATAGCAAGAACATTGGGTTATCACCCACAGAGTCATAATACAGAACGTCGTTGACCGACGCCATGGCCAACTGTCAGACATGCGTAATGAGAGGGCATGTGCGGTCGTCATGTGGTTTTAATGGCGCAAAGAAATCCCAACAATGGAGACAGCGAGATAGGCTCAGATTGTAAAAATAGATAGATGGGTTAAAGAAAATCCACAGAACTTCAGTTTTTTCTTTTAATAGTCTTTAAGCCTATCATTGAGCAAAACTCTTTCACATTTATTTGATTTAAAGCTGCTCGGTTATAATAGTAAGTTCTAGAAGTTAATCCTCTGATGTTAGCTTTATAGTCAAATCACAAATATTCTCCATTAATTTAACATTTTTGCTTTATTAGTGTTTTTTTCATTCTAATACAGCACTGCATATTCCAACTGGTTAAACTATGTTCACAACAACAATCCACTTTAATTAGACACATTTTCCCGCTCGCGCGCTCTCTCTCTCTCTCTCTCTCTCTCTCTCTCCCCTCCCCTCTCTCTCTCTCTCATTCTCTCTCAGTCTCTCTCTCTCTCTCTCTCTCTCTCTCTCTCTCTCTCTCTCTGTCTCTTTCTGT
>JAUTCZ010031118.1:0-21702 GCA_032273805.1 Melanodrymia brightae | reverse complement strand
TGTCAAAGTTCACGGCTGCGCGGTAGCGACACAATGAACGCGGAAGTAGAAACCCACGACTTTCGAGGTACCTAGCCTTTCGAGATTTGGCGATATATTGGAATTTGTCTGAAACTCAGGACAGTGCCTTTAAGTTTCCATTTAGATTCCTTGTATTTCGTAGCTAAATGGCCAGTGCTACATCATCATTTTATCGATACCGTACCTCAGTACATAGAATATTACACTATAATATTAAATTTTAATGTCTCTGAGTCTCTAGAAATAGGTTTCATTTTAGTCACTGGTTAAAGCTAATGACACATTAAAATCGTTTCACACTGGAATTGATAGATAGAATAGTCATATTCTTCAAAAAAAGGAAACAAATGTTATTACAATTATATTACTGTTTTGACTTTCTTCTAAGATAATCGATATTATTAACAATAGTGAGGAATATCAGATGGTTTTACATGTATTTTCTTTATATTTGCAGCTCTCTTGGAAGAGGCCAGAGAGGCTCAAAGGAAAGCAGAAGTAGAACTTAGAAAATGCAAAGGTAACATATTGAGACCTAACCAGATAAATGTTGGGTTATATTTACTTAGAAAATTTCTAAATGGATATTTTTCAGTATAATTTACATCATCATGAGTAAAGAAATATACCAGATACTAAGAGCATTAATTAAAAAAACATTGTTTTTTGGGTAAACACATTGCTCAGCAGTTGATTAATGCTTCTATGTTAGAATTAGGATGAGGAGGGAGGAGGTGAAACACAATCCTAAAACATTTTAAATTTTAAATTGACTATCCCTTATCTTGTTGTTTAATTTCATTATGTAATCCTTGCAGGACAACTACAAGACACTCAACAGAGTGCAAAACAAAGTCACAATGAAGCTGAACAGTTACGCAGTAAGTATCAGGTTATGCATATGAGGTTATCTGTGGTCTGTACTGCCCTGCCATGGCAAAAGGAAGTAAGTGACGTCATCAATATTTCGAGTTATCAATGAAAACATTGTATTCATTTAGTACTATTTGCACACAAATGCCACAATTCAGAGTTATATATTACGATATCGTGCAGTTGGAAAGCAATTTCGATACGTTTAGAGCAACTGTACATACTTCCTTATGCCAATGAGCCAAAAAAGTGCATTTCGTGAAAAATGTTACTTACTTCCTTTTGCCATGGCAGGGCAGTGTAGAAGTAGGGGTCTTATCACAGTGATGTAAATTTGCACATTTTATGGGATCGGGAGATCTGTAATTATGGGTATTTTTCAGGTATGTGGGTTGTTTTGGCCATAAGTTTCATAATGTTAGTTATAATTTATTTATTTATGTGCTTGTATCCAATTGAGTTTAAGCACGTCTGTCCTGGGAATGCCACCCAGCTATCTTGACTGTCTTTCCAAGACAAAGTTAATGTTAGTATGAGAAAGAAAACCTGCTAGTCTTATTTGTTAAGCAGCAAGGTATCTTTTATATGCTCTTTCCCACAGACAGGATAGCACAAACTACGGCCTTGGTTATACCAGATGTGGATCACTGGTCAATGTACGTAATAATACACTTAATAGAATCTTGCCGAGCTCTCGCTCTCGGATGAAACTGGTAATGTGATTAAATATACAATGTCCTGCATGTATCACTACAACAGAAAAATGAATCTATCTGATCTCAATTGACACACATGATCACTCTGACCTTTGGCCTTCACTTCTGATATGCAAAAAAATAATGTTTTAAATCTGCATATGTGAACTACTTGGATCGTACAACACAAACATCAATGTTTAACTGTCAGTCTCAACTTTCTACATGGATTCCATCTCTCTATCTACTTCTTGAACTTGCATGATTTGCTCCTAATTTGTTGCTAATAGCCATGTGCTACTGAGACATGTACCACTGACTAGTAGTAAGTGCAAGAAAGTGATAATTGAAGATGGCTGTTATACCACCATGCAGTATGTTTGTGACAGACAAGACTCGGTGTGTGGCACAGATTGCTACAAGATAGAAGCTGACCAAACTGGAATATGTACTTATGTGTTCAGTCCAGTAGTAGAATGGCACTTTTGGTTTGAAGCGTGTTTCAGAGTACATACAATGTTTTATTGGTGATTTTGATAATATAGGCCATAGCATAGAATTTATATCCAAATGATATTTTTTCAGACTTGGCGAATATATTTTCGGGCAAAATACAAAATGGTTGCCATCAGAATCATATTTTGCAACTAACCCAGCTTTGCTGTGACAACAAAAGCTCATGGAAGCTGACAAGATTGTCATATGTACCTTTGTTTTCATTTTATCTTGTTTATTTTTTAAACATCTTCAGAGTCATCGTTAGTAGGCAGCAGGCAGCTATTTTTTCATATAGAACATTTCATTAGGTTACTTTTGGTAAACTTCTGATATACTTTAAATAGGTATATTCTGTTTATTATTCAATGTCAAATTTATATACCGGTACATTGCAATACAAACAACCAAAATTCTAGTTGATTATGCCAATAATGCGTTGCAGATTCTCATGCGTTAGTTATATGCAACAGACAATTTTTCTCAAACAGCCGTCTATTTTCAGAGATAAAGAACGTCCTGTGTCATATATTGAAAAAGTCAGCATTGATTATTATCTTAAATTAATCTCAATGTTTGCATTGTACTGCATGGTTAGCAAAGCTAGCAATGATTTTCATATCTCTTTTTATATTTGCTTTGTTTTACAGACCTTGGTGTTGTTCTGTACCTTTTTGTAATCCATGTTTCATTTGAGTTTTCTTCTTTTTTTTCTGGTGTGTTAGTTTTACAAGCTTTCTTTATCTTCTTCAGTATTAAGACCACTGTTTTTGAGTACCACAGGTGGTGTTAATAGCAAGGTTTTACTGGATTGTGATTATGTTTTTGTGGTGTTTTCTCACTCATAACTGGCCTTGATGTTCATCTTTCTGTTTGCATGTCTTTAATACGCTATTCCACTGTTCAAGCTTTTTTTACTTTGAATGGAATACAGTGATGATCTTGAATAGCGGTTAGTGTACTAGATTGAGGTGTGAGATATCAATGAAAAATACCTGCTTTTTTATGAGCCTAAACCCCAATGAGCCTGACTGGGTTATCTAATGCTGTACTTTATACCATACTGTCTATTAAAGAAGTTGCATATAATAGATGCCTCATTGAAATAAGTAGTGAGCTTTCTCTTTAAACCATGTGTTGAAATAGATAATAATTATGTTTTATTTCCAATGCACTCCAGTTGTGTCATCAAACACCTTTTTGTTTGTTTTTGTTTTACCAAACAAATCACCATTTAATTTTTCTTTTCAAAATCTCTGTTTGCATGCTTTGCACAATTGTTGATGTTGTTTGTGGATTGGATTCACCCAGTTTGAAATCTTTTCCTTGTGACTATCTGTTTGCATGTTTTGCACAATAGTTGATGTTGTTTGTGGATGGATTTACCCAGTTTTAAACCTTCTCTCGTCTATCTTTTTGGCATGCTGTTTGTTGCACCATTGCATTGTGAACTACTTGTTACCATACAAGATATTTGTCACATGTGGTATGTTGCAATCTTCACCAGACAAAGTGAAACACATTCAAGAAGAGCTGGACTCCGAGAGAAAGGATCGGAGAGACACACATGCAGCAAGATATTCTCACTCAGAGTCGTCTCCCCGAAGCGACTCTTTTTCGGGTCGCCAGTCGGCCAAGAGCAGAGGTACTGTAATGCAAGACACTCACTCTTACTGTTTGCTTGCAGAAGCGCAGCCTTATTCTAAAAGTTTTCGTTATTGGTTTCTTGCTTTGGTCTGTTACAGTCATTTTAATTAAAGTAGAATCTCATTGGCCCGAATGCGGAAGGGTCGAATACCTGGTAATGCTCAAACCAAGATCGAAGTCCCGAATAAAACCCTTATATTAAGTTGCTGATGCTTGAGTCGAACTACCTGATGGGTCGAACAGTTTCTTGAGCACCAACAGTGTTCGAGCCAACGGGATTCAACTATGTTGATTAATGCAGCTTAGGTGGTATTTGATTAATATTATTTGACGGCGACTGTTTCTGCATTTTTTATTTCGAGAACATCTGTCGTGTGTCTTGTGTCATCAGTCTTTATTATTAAGGTCTTTTTTTGGCATTATTGATTCATTTTGGTGTTATTCTAAGGAATGATACAATGTCTATATCTTGGTATATATAGATGTTTCTTTTAAGCAGTTATAGTTACTGTCTGGGTTTCCATTTTGTAGATAGTATAGATAGCATTTCAAGTAATACTTAATATACTTAATATGATATGCAGTGAAACTGAACACACTTGATACCAAGTAAAATGTTCAGTTTAGAGGAGAGTTTGGTTTACTGAGGTTTAAATAAAAAACCTTACAGTTTTACGAGACTATGAAATAAGTTCGGTTGAGAGGAAATTCCAGTTATGCTGTGTAATATAGGAATACGTTAACCAGTATTTTGCATTAGTAGAGTCTTCATCTGGTGATGATATAAGTGGAAGTCGGGAATTCTTGTTCTGTTCTTCAAATTTGCTTAAAACAAATTGTCATTAATCTAAATAATCATATTTTCTTAGTCCTACATGGATCTTGTTTTAAACAGAGTTCACAGATTACTGAGAAATGCAAATGTGTTATTAACTGTATGTCAGTGTTTTGGATGTATCTTGGTATAGCCTGATGTATCATGAATAGTGCTTGTATCTGTTTCTGATATTATGCAAAGCATCTTCATTAATCTATTTTATTTAGCAGTATTTAAATCGTTACGTTATATTTTTAACAAATGACTCATATTAAGCAGCATTCTATGTTAAAATCCCCTTTCAAATCAACAAATCTATTATAAAATTACCTATATCAAGCAGCCACACATGTAACAATTCCATTTGATGATCTCTAAGCTGAACAAATTGATAACTTTGCAACTGACAGTGCCACGGTTTGTTGAGTGCTGTATAGGTCCCGGCAGTCTGGAATGGGAAATAACCAAACAAGTTCATTGAGGAGGAGACAGATTTTTTGTTCTCTTACAAATCAATTTGGAAGTACAAAATCGACCAGATTTGACCAGATGTCTGGAATAGACAGATATAGATTTAAACAGTGTTTTTTAATGTTAAATAATATTTAACATTTTTACTTTTCAGCAGAATTCCAGGCTTTAAAGGAAGAGTGTGCCAATCTAAGAAAACGAATTCAGGCAATAGAAGCAGAGATGAAAATGTATGTAATAGGTTTTTTCCTTTCACAAATAACTCATCATGAAATATGCTATGCATTTCCCTAATATGCCATGGGACACACAGATAGAAAAAACCTGACCAGACTGTGCACAAAAAGGAAAAGAGGGTGTTGGTGTGACCGATGACCTGGTTTCCAATGTGAATCTCTCATCTCTGTACAAGGCAAATTCAAAGAGATTGTACCAAGTCAAGCTGGTATGTACTCATGAACCACACTGCTAAATCCGTGATCCTACGAGGTGTTCATGAAAAATGCACATATCCTGCTTCATTGGTGGCACCGGTCTCAAGAATGTCCATTAACAGATCATCTATTATAAATTAAATCCTTCCTAATCCTAAGGAACATGATGGCAATGCAATAACAAACTATTTGTTTTTGTAGTACATGTGTACATGTAATTAGCATTGTTTCCACCAGCAATCTATGTATCTTTTATGACCTATAATTCTAGAAATACTTACCAACTTGATTATTTCTAGTGTGTATACTAAATCTCACTTAATTTACATTTGTTGTATTCAAGTATAGACCGTTAACAGTATTATTATTTTTCTTGTCTCTAGTTCACGTCGTGAAAATCTTCAGTTATCCTCCGAGTACAACAAGCTTCAAGAATCGTACAAAAAGTTGGAAGCGTTGAAAGTGAAACTGGAGACGAATGAGAGTTTGGTTCGGAGCAATCTGACGGATGCACAGAAGGATGCGGAGCAAGCCAAGCAGGAGGTGAGGTCTCTATCCTCCACATCTGCAGACACCACTTCTCACTCTCAGGTATTGGCCGGTCTATCTATCTGTCTGTCTATCTTCTTCTCAAGTTGGTCTGTATTTTGTCTGGTAGTTTTTTGTTTCAATCTGGTTTTGAAGTTAATTTTGTTCAACTTCCTTCTCAAGTTGGGCAATACTTTATTGTGTGTTCTGTACAAATCTGTATGTTATTTGTTTCAATGTGATTTTGAAGTTTGTTTTGTTTTTGGCCATTCTATCTATCTGTCTGTTCTTCTCAAGTTGGTCTGTATTTTGTTGTTTGTCCTGTGCAGATCTGGACGTTTTTTGTTTCAATCTAGTTTTCAAGTTTACTTTGTTTTGTTTTGCTGTTGAAATCTGTTCCACACTAAAATGTTGGAGCTATCAAACCAGATGAGAGTCTCCTGGATATCGAGGACGTTTTCTAGTTTACGTCTCTGTATTTTTATGTCAAATTTACTTTTGAGGTTTTAATGATTTTTTAGTTTTCGTTTTTGATGTCTGGTTCTGTGTTGTAATTCATTTTGTTGCCCACTTTTCTATTATTATTTTTTATATCTGCATGTTAATATTTATATCAGTGAATATATATCGACCAAATAAACTTGGAACAGGCAACTCTATTTCAAGAGAGGTTCCTTCTAGCTGACTGATTCACTTTAAAGGGTCATTAATTCTCATAGCCATGGGTTCCTTTTTAAATAACGTTAAAAATGAGAACTTTTAAATTATGTCAATTTAAATCAACTGTATTTTAAGTCAGCCTGATATCTGGTCCAAAAAGATTTAAACTGTTAAAAATTCATGATTATAGATATTTAATTTTCCTCTTGTAACTTGTTTGATTAACTGTGTTATTTCTAGATAATATATGACTTGTACTATTAACTAAGTTATCTTTATAATTGTTGTCCTCTTTATGTTTAATATTTTCCTGACATAAAATCGTTTAACCTGATTAATACTATTTGTCATGAGAATTGGACCTAAATAGGTTTTTATCTTCTCTCTATAATTTATTAATGTAAGTAATCTCATTCCATTCTATTGACCCCTTGGAATGATACCAGTTAGCTATTTATTATTATTATCCTGTAGATACATGTTTTATATTCTGTCTTTACAGCTTGTGGGGTCGACAGAAGACACAACCAAATTGAGAACTCAGTGCAAGGAATATTCTGAGCAGCTGTCACAACTGAACAGTGAGATTCAGAACATGGGCAACAATTATAAAAAATTGGCTGATAGGAGTAAAATGGTATTTATTGCTATTATCTGTTACTGATAGAAAACTGGCTCATAGTATTAGATTTTTGTTTAAACTGTGATAAACACAATTGTTACTCTTTTAAAGGGAAAATACCCAATTAGCATAAGTCATTCTAATGTTGTCTACCATGAAGAAACCGGGAAAAAAACAAAGAAATAAAATTCCTTTTTTTCTGTCCAACATGAAATGTTTTTGTTTTTGTTTTGAAAAAGGGAGCGTAGAAATTGTTCCAGATTATACCCTGGTGTAAATTCAATATAAGCCCATTACAGGGACATTTCATTTGTAAACATCTGTATTTTTAACATGTGACTAATATTATTTTTCAGCTGTCATTCTGTTCCTTCATGCCTCTACTGATGTTGCTATTCGCCGTCCTCATGGCTCTGTACCCAACTCTCGAGGGACTAACCGCGACGAAATCATAATAAACCTGTTAGTATTAGCAGCATCAACTAGCATGAAGGTACTTAAAGAGAATCACTCACCATTTTGGACCGAAAAGCGCAATCGCGTGACGACGGGATGAAGCGGATTATACGCAAATTGATTTGCATATAAGCAAAAGAGCAAACGCTGTCCTTGTTTATCTAAATAATTACATAGATTTATTATATGATTATAAACATCAACAAAAATGTCAAAGTGTAATTATGTAACGTAAATTGTCTTCTTTAACATCATACGTATACGTCGTCAAAACCTGCAGCTAATTAATTCAAACATTTCTACGGTCACGCAGTTATCTGAAGATACAGCAGAGCGGAAACGTTTGGCGCCAAACTGAGTGATTGTGGTTCTTTAAGTGATCAATACTTCTCATCATTGCTGTGTTGTTGGATACATCTCGGAATGGTGAATTATATATTGCATAATTCTCAAACTCTGTGGAAGTCAACGAAATTCAATTGTGACAGTTTGCTAGTATCTGATTAGCACTACGTAAATAATGTTTGAGAAGTACACAGAAGTTTGAGATATATTTATGTCGCCTCTGTCTCCAGTTGACAGTCCCAAGCTCGTTACAACACTGAACATGAGACATTTCACTCATTACAGTGTTAAATAACGCAATCATGTAATGAGAAACGAAGATGTAATGGCACAAAATTCTTCAAACGAAACTGAAATGGAATATATAGTAGGAGTTTAAAGAGGTATGAAGTAGGTTGATGTGACCTATATCTCGGTGGAATTCCTGTGAATGCAACAGTAAGGACAGATAGACAACCCAACATGGCAGATATATTCACCTTCCATTTGGTGTGTAGTTAGAGGTTGTACATGTTATTCTTGATTTCAATTATACCGTCTTCCTATACACATGTATTTGTGAACCGTATTTTATCTAGAAATAACAAACTTGCTGAGAATTCTTGATTTAATGCCAGTATTTTCATACACTCGCTGCAAAATTAGGTAAAAACATTTTATCCATATTTGTTTCTTGTCCGTTTTAGTCACAGTCGAATGAATGGTGTTCTCATTTGGTTTATTGTTGAAAAGATGATATTCTCAGCTTGGCGTATGTTAAAATGCCATATCCGTTGAAGTGATATGAATCATGTCTTCAATCAGTTATTCTCGCAGGTGTATTTATGTGCTATTTACTTAATGTATTTCTTTACTTCTGTTTAATATCATATCAAAACAAAAATTATATTTAATGTTAAATCATTATTGACTAATGCTTAAACCATAAGAAATAAGTGAGTATACATGTAAGATCTTTGTAGCATGTATTGACATGTTTACTATGGTTAAAACTTGCAATATCTTGGTGTTTGACATTTCGTGTAAATGAATTTATATATTATATGTACAACTTTGTGAAGAAGCTATAGATTTTTTCTACTTTCTTAAGATCTTTCGATTCTTTGGCAGTCATATTGTTAATTATTCATTAACCTATCACACTTGACCAGGGCTCCCTCTGTACTGTAGGTATCTATATTAATTAGCCAATGGCTTATTTTTTTAAAGTTGGAATATTTTTGGAGTAATTCGGTAAAAATATGTTGTATAGATTGGTCTCTTGTAGATTATATTCCTTAAAATTATCCAATTTTTGGAGAATTGGCTAAAATAGTGTCTAGAGTGAACCCTGGGCAACATTAACCTTGAATAAAATGTACCAGTATATGTAACATTTCTGCATACAGATAAACAACTTAAATACGACTTTCTGTAACCGCAGTAAACTACTGATCCTGTCTCAACAGGATCTTTGTTAGATTTATAAAATGTGCTCTTTAAGACACAGTGACAGATTGGATAGTTTTTTAAATGTTATTCATCAATTTGGACTAGACAATGTAATGGACCTATAATGATACCGGTGACACGGTGCAGACTGGGCTACTGTATATGTTAGGGTAGAAAGACACTAATTTAAACAGATTTTTGGATTATTCGTATGTGGTTTAAACAGTGTGTACTGTATATCATGTAGGAAGAAACAGATTTCATAATCACTGTGTTCTGTATTTGTCAAGTACCACGATACTGATTTAATGAGATTGATACATGTACTATCTGCTCGAGCTAAACTTTCTTGTTGGATATGATTGATTCACTATCATTATCAAAGTATGCTAAACCATTTGCAATATACATCCCTGTGAAAATCGTTTAAGAAACAAATGCATAGATGAGAATCTTCCGGATTTATCCGGAATTCCAAATTTTTGATCAAATTTGGACCATTCCAGGTTTTGCACAAACCACCAATTTTCAATCATCAAATTGACATCTGGATTACAGGTAATTTTTTTACGTTGGAATATGCCCTAGAATCACTCAAATACAATTCAGATTGAAAGTCCCCAAAATTCATAAAATATTTTCCACATTTGTTTTTGTCAGGCCATTTTCATCTATGAAATGGAAGCTAAATTAAAATTACAACTTAATTTTAAACCTGCAACATGAATTGTAATTGCATTTCTTTGTACATTTAAACTCATAGAGTGAGCAATAGCCCCATGATGTGCCAAAACTTGACTGGTTTTACAACATAAAACAAAACTTCTGTCTAGGATAGCTTATATACAGCTACTAAGGAGATTGATTTCTAACCTAACACAAGTTCATGAGAACGATCTGCATTCTTACCTTGAAGAAAGGTTGGCAATATGTAATTAAAATCAGTTGCAAATGGTTGATGCACTCCTTTATAGAGAATATTAAATGGGAAACTATTTAACATCAAACCAATGTTCCAAATAAAATAATTCAATGCATAGAAATAATATCAACAGGCTGCAAAATGACTGGATTCTCATCGCAAAAAGTTATGCAAAATGTTGCGATTGCGATGTAATATTTATACTCATTTTATGTAAGTGCTAATCAAATTCCAGTAGTTGCATTTTCATTCTCATCCAGTATGAAAAACTGCTAATCACAATTTTGAAAACAAATTGCACCCTGAATTCAAGACTTAGATCTGAATTTTTAAGCAGAATTCGATGCCAGTGTCGGTCACAGTAGGATATCATGCACTGTTAAATGCTCATCTTTATTAAACAACAGATTTTTACTGAAGTTACAAAGTCATATATTTTCTAAGATTTCGCGTATGACTTTTCATATCTCCATTAAAAGTTTGTATGTTAATATCATTACAAAAGTACTCTGCAATACATATAGAAAGACAAGACCAACTATAGATCTATTATTTTTATGAGAACTGTATTTTAAGAGGTCAAATGTTGCATGCTAGGACATAAAGGTTTAGAAATGTTGACAAAAACCGTGCCTTATTGTGAATAATGTCCTGTATACCTCATTTAGTTAGGTTATTGTATTAATCTCGACGTCTCCAAACCTGGAAGAATACAATTGTTGTACATGTCTTCACAAGCAGATAACGATTGTGTGAAAGTTGTCGGTGAGAGAACTATTGTAGTAGTGTTATAGAATGTTCCTACTAACCTTAGTTACTGATCTTACATTGATTTGTTTCAAATTGTATCCAACTAACGAAAGTGATTTGAACACATTTTTAAAAACAATGAATTTAAGATCAGTGATCTCTAATGAATACCAGTGTAGTATTCTATTCATTACAAAACCTAAAACATTTATTTAGGAATATTAAATAAACATTTGCAAATACATGTACATGTAATATTACGTGATAAGTGGCTATAGGATTCAGATGATGTCAAACAAAATGCTACATTACACAATTTTGAATGAATGAATATCAGATCTACAGTTGCTGTGGTTCAACTAATTAAAAGTTCCAAAAAATTATCTCTAATACCCATTAGAGATTACCCATGTGAGACTAGAAATCTTGTAGCAACTCTACTACACCTTGTCCTCATCAATAACCTGTGAAGAAAGTTTCTTATGTTAGACATCAAGATTATGGCTGGCTTGTTTTGTTGGAATATTACTGTATCAGCTTGTCGAGATCTCCTGTACTTGTGAAGGAATTTACTTTGTTACTTTATGTAGGATCTGATTTAATATAGACTGTTGTATTGGCCACACGTACTTAAATCAATTATTCTCACTTCAGAAACATTTACATTTTGCATAAAACCATTTCTTCAGTGAACAAAGAAAAACTGACATTGTGTCATTCAATATTATGGGTAACTCACATCATCAATCTGAAAATAATGGTGGTAGTCCATACAATTGTCAGAATTCATGGTATTTTATTGTGCTTGTCAGTAACCACAATGTAGTGGTTAATTTGAGTGTGCTGAAATAGCTGGAAGCGGACACAAAGTACATTGGAAATGATCAATGTATTTTGTATGCAAGTTTTTAAAGCAATTTCTGAAATTTAAGCAAATATATTTTTTTATGTTATGAATTACAAATGTTTGATTGGTTGTCATTGTGACTCATTTATGCTTATTTAATCAGAAATTTTAAACTTTACGCACTATGCGTTCATAAATGGTTTTGCTGATGAGACATTGAAACCTGTACAAAATAGTTTAAGTAAGTGTCCTCAATGAACTGTTTTCAGTACTTAATCTACATAGTTTTATTACATATGATGGCAAAGCGATGAATATGTACTTGAAATATCCTGTCATGTCACCTGCAACCTTCCTTAACAGCTATTGGTTCTAACTGATCGCAACATTGTTGTCGCAAATATTGTCGTGATGTCTATGAAAGCCAATTATTGTTTTCTGGTATACAAAATTATGTTTTGTGTTCAAGTCATACTACAGTATAATTCATAGGACACTGACTGGCATGAAATTCCAGTATTGGCCTTATTCTTGGTCAGGTTATTTCCCATTCATACCAGTGATCCATGATTGATCCTTTGTGGGGTAGTGCATGCCATATAAAAGATCCCTTGCTGTTATTTGAAGAAGAGTAGCCTATGTGGTGACAGCTGGTTTTGTCTTCGACCAATTGTTGATATATCTGTGTTTGACGTCCAATAACCGCTAATCAATAATGAATGGTGTCGGTAAACAAACAAACTGTATCTTCGTTAGGAAATACTTATACTAGAATTGTGTTATCTCTGGTGGTAAACATTGTATAACTAGAAAAGTCCTGTAATATCCTCTCATAAAACCTATGTATTTTGGACTCTTTTCGCCAACAATTATTCCCTGTATAATGTATATATCTTTTTTGAAATAAATGTATTTAATTATATTCTTCTCTGACATTCAGATAAATATTGCTGTTTGTATTCAGGGTGGATTCTGAGTATCATTTACCCATTGAATGTTCTCACCCCTGAACCCACCCTTGAACACCCCTGAACCCACCCCTGATTTTTAGTGTAATACAGTAGGTTGCTTCATGTACTTGATATCTGTGGAATTCGTTATATGCAAGTGCTAACAACACTTGAGTGCTTAAATATATATATTTTCACATCGAACTACAATGTATATCTTAGGGTCACAACCGTATGGACCAGTTGGCATGTTGTACAAATTACTGTCTGATCAATTATAGATTTGCTTTCTGTGTTAGAGTTCAGAAACCTGTGTCATAATTTATTGGTGTTTTATTTATTCCCTCCATTGTACAAACAAGAACCTACGTTGAAATAAAACCTGCTTGTTGTTATTTTTTGTTATGAAAACTGGATGAAAAATCATCTACTCTTTAACTTGAACTTTGTCTAACACGATATTGATTGTAAAAACAAACAATCAAAACCATACACAATTAGGGCCTATTTGTTTTGTGCTAGAAGCATTTTTTATTGTTGTAATCAATTCTTCATTTTTCTCCTACTTTTCAGTTCTAAAGTTCCTACTGTAAATACATCATTTGCCTGTATATATTTGAGTGTTGGTGTAATCTTATTCTTTGTTTGTTTACCTCTGTACCGAGTACTTTTTACAAAATGTTCTCTAATCTTGTCTGTATTCTGTCATAAACATTATATTAACTGTTGAATACCTTGAGTAACTATGCCAATACATTACCTGCCATGCTGATTTTCATTAGTTTCTTAAAGACCAATTTGGTGCTTGTAATACTGTTGAAGGCGGGAATTGTTAACGCTTGCGGGATGATCTGGGAGATAATGGCACATCTCATAAATGTTATTGCGGAAACATATAACTGTAGGTAATTCTTGAAGTTCAGAGATTTATTATCAAAGCTTGTTTGAGTATATTTGAATTTCTTTACAAATATATTGAATAATATATAATTCTGACTTATTATTGAAATAATCTACTGGCTGGTCCAAAAATATCTTGAATATCTTTTATTTCTGCATGATCCCATAATTAGAAGAGTAATTATTGTAATTACAGTGATTTTTTTAAAGGATTATGGTTTAAAATCTTCACAGAATCTAGAAAAACAAAATTACTGGTATGTAAAAAAACAATAGAATTATACAATGCAACTAAGATAGTCTCTGAAAATAAACTACAATAGAATCTCATTGGCTCGAATGCGGAAGGGTCGAATACATGGCAATGCTCGAACCAAGATCGAAGCCCCGTATTAAACCCTTATATTAAGTTGCTGATGCTTGGGTCGAACTACCCGATGGGTCGAACAGTTTCTCAAGCATCAACAGTGTTCGAGCCAACGGGATTCAACTGTACTTTTATTTTTGTATCTTTAATTTATCTACATGGATGTTTTATAATGGACTGAGCTACCAATTAAATATGTGTTTACTATTAAGTTGTATCTTGGTATATTCCTTGTATTAAACGTATACGTTAATGTTTTTGCAAAACCTGCTAAATGTAGTTGCTGGCAATGGAGGGTGTAGTTAGCACTGTACGTTAGGAGAGTAAGTGTGAGAAAGATTACTTGTACAAACATATAAATAATGAATGTGAATAGGTTGATTCTTTTGTTGAGATTGTATTTATGTATAGTAGTATTTACATTTTATCAAAACAATCCTTGAATACAGTTGTTTACCTAAACTAGTGTTTGTTTTTTCTTTAATAAATAATTGTTATAAAAAGGCAGGATGTAGCTCAGTGGTAGAACATCTCTTCCCTTAGTCGTTAATTTCCTGTTCCAAACAGGGCTCCACAACTTGTATAATTAAGGCCATGCAGCATTGGTGATGATGCTATGCAATGGATATTATAGGAATCGTGCATAAATGTCAATGTGTTTCACAATCCGCACAAAGTTAGCATTGTGTTTGAGCCCTTCCTTCTCTTTGATCAACTGTGGACCTGTGTTTTAACATGAAATGCAATCCAAACTTGCTTTTCCACTTCCGAATATTGTGAGGATTGTAAAACACATGAACATTTAAACAAACGCATTAATTCATAACCAACTCCTTTTCCGGTAGTTGTAAATTTGCAAACAAAATGATTACTGATATTCACAATTTTCACTAGAGATTAACTTGTTTGGACATTTTAAGGATTTACGATGTTTGTAATATAAATTATGTCGTACACATATCAAGAGTTCGGAAACATCAAGAGATCAAAGCAACCGTACTTTATTGCCAAACTAAAAAGCTATTTTTGACCTTTCGTTTTCATTGCCACGTCAACGACTTTTTGTTGTGCTGCTTACACGCTTTTCCAGAATGTGACCTATCAATCCACATTTTCGTCTCGGGGTTTGTCCAGGGATGGCTGCCTGTTCCGCCCTTTTTGAAATTTGTCAGCGCACTTATCTGGATACTGAGGATTTGCATAGACACCTATTACAGAAATCTAAACATCGCCAAATGTTTGTCTAAACAAAACTGAGTTGAAGGAAACTTACGATAATATCCAGATGGCATGTACTCACGAATAACAACGTAATCAGTGATGATACCAGGTGTTCGTGAAATGTTTATGTATCCTGCTCCACTGCATGGTGGTACCTGTCGTAATGACATACATTATGTTTTGTCTGGTGTTATCATGTCTAAAGTGGTTAACCTAGATGTTACTTAATTTAGTTAACGAACTACTAGTAAGTGGTTTGTGATTTATGTCACGCTGTCACATTTGTAAACCGTTTTGCTATAACAGCAAGACAAGACAAATCTGCCATTGAATGGGGTTGAATGTACACTCTGCTCTCCTCTGTTGATTGCGACTGGAAGTTATGAATAAGTGACCATGATAATCAATATTGGTAATAAAGCGAAGGTCTGTTGAATCTATAATATTTTGATATTTTTTTGACGATTGCTGCATCATCAAAAGATCTTATTATACATTTTTTAATTAACAATATACTTATTTATAATCATTCTTTGATCTATAGACCCGACTTAGATTGAGACGATAGTGTACGGCACCTCAGTTCAAATGTCAATAGGCTATGGCATATGCAAGCTTTGTGTTTGTGGAAAGCAATTTCTGATTGTAGAAAAGGATTGTCGTGATTCACTAAGCATGTAATATGGCATCTCCTTTCCGTCTTTCAACAATGGATGCACTGAGAGTGGACTAATGCGGTAGAGATATTGTATACGCGTAGTCTAGTTTAGGCAATGTTAATAGGCTATTGATATAACGATATTTCGCAGTGTAAACCTGCGGTTGTTTATGACTTCTCACTGACACTAAGACACTGATATAATATATAGATCCGATTCGTCCTCTGACAAATTGGCAGCAGAATCGTTAATCGTAAAATAGTCTTAATTATTGTAAAGTCAGGAGATCCCTATATATTGTGGATTTCTGTCAGAAAATCCCTGAATTTTTGTACAGGCAAACCACACATAGATTGTAGTAGAGGGAAGAGATCCCTGGATGATTGTAGATGCATGATATCCATATAGTGTTGTGGATTAGAAACAGGAGATTACTGGATTGTATAGACATGGATTGTTGTGGAAACCGAAGATCCCTTTACAGTAGAGGAATGAAATCCATAGGTGTTTGCAGATCCTTGGATAGTTGTAGAGACATGATACATGCATGGAATGGTGCAGAAGTAGAAACTCCGTAGCTTATTGCGAACTAGAGAGGCTGAACGTCAACGGATTAGTGTTGATGCAGGGGATTATAGGATTGCTGTGGATTAGAGACAGGATACAGATTGAATGTGGATCAGAGGCAGCAGGTCAATGGATTGCTGAAGAGGCAGATCCCAGGATTGTTGAGGATTAATCCTATTCCATTACATATCAATTAAATAGTTAAATAACGAAACTAACAGATGAAATACTAGTAGCTTGGTTTGGTGTTATGGAGGAGGTGGTCATGATGTGGATATAATTCGACTTCCTCCCAAAGGAATAATTGATGACTATGAGCTATAAACTATGTAAAATGCGCGTAAAACATAATTCTATATTAATTACATGAAATTAAACTTGCTTTCATTTATTTTATAAATATTTTTAATGTATGATAATCTATTTTATGTGTCACTAGTGTACGCATATATATATACACGCGCCAAACACACGGCGTTAATTTACATAGTATCACGTCCATATGTAGTAGACCTATGATCCCACAGCTTATTCAGTTGGTCAAAATAAGCTGTAACCCTGTATGTGGAAATGTTTTAAAAGTACTGCACTCCCATACATAGATCTATATCAAATTGCCAGTGGGGGTTGAGGTGGATGTATGCATCTCGTCCCACAATTGACTATGATAGGGATTTTAGAAAAATCTGCATTCTTGAAAATATGATGGATTCACTTTTCATGAACATAATTATATTATACACTTATATGCTGCAGACACGAATAATTATTAGCGGCAATTATGTGAATGCTCTGTGTATTATGTTTATACTATATATACTCAGTGTATACTGCAAGCACTGTTAGTGTTACACTGCTCACATTGTTGATACCTAAATTGCAAATAAACTTCAATATATTATGTTTATACTTTACATCTCTGCATATAGCGTATATGTACACACACACTGTGTTTATATTGAACTAATTATGTATATACTGTGCCTACTGTGTTTACTGTCTACATTACATAGGCTTACTGTGTTTATACTGTACATACTCTGTGTATACTCTATACATTGTTCATAGTATACATGCTCTGTTTAGTTTATACACATCCACAGATTATGATGTTTATACTGTATATGTATATGTATATATCTATTTATCTGTGTTTAAACTATGCATACACTATTTACACTGTGCATATAATATTTATACTGCAAATACTCTGTTTATATTTTGCATACACATTTTATACTGCACATTCTATTACAAACTTAAATGTATCAGCACATTTGTAACTTGTATGTATGCTAACTTTCACTGATCATAATTTCAAGAATGCAGCTTTAACCGGAACCGGTAAACAATACTAATTTTAGTTCAGTTAATTAAGAAACTATAAATAATTATTACGCTACATGTTGATTTATAACGCTGCCTCGTTCGGAGGTGTGGACATGTGCTGTGAGGTAACCTCTGTACTGGGCGACACCCGAAAACGTGTAGGCTTTTTACCTACGTGTTCTATTAGTGTGCGATGACCGCCGAGCGAATTGTGTACATAAAGGTTTTAGAGGCATTCACCCAAAGCCGTTCTTCTCTCGTTTCATTTGCACACATTTGCATGGCAAACACGCCAGTGCATGAAGTAGCAATCTTGTAAACTATCTAAAACAGTATGTCTTCGTTTTGAATGGTACAGGTGATAGCAAGGCACTACTGACAGTGTTTCGGAGAGCGGATACATGGTTTTCCGGCAGGATTACGTACCGGTGTCAGTGCAAGGCATTTAAGGTAAGTGCATGTCTTGTTGCTTGAGTATGTATAGTTATATTAAGTTGGGTACAGATTAAACTTTTCACTTTAATTGGGGTTTTGGCCTGAGCCCAAGAGAACGTTTGTTAACTGTTTCGATTGCAGACGTCGAGTCAACGACAAATTGAATAGAACTGATGCCTCAGCAAGAATCACTCACTATACAGTGTGCTTATTTAGCTGGAATTAGGATCCTATACCATTTAATCAGTAAACTTATGTCTGATAATGTTTTTTGTCGACACCATTGGAACACAGTGATTGGAAATCTGCGTTTATTGAATGTCAAACGCACGGTTATATCACAGACGAAACCCGTTGCCGCCACATAGGCTACTCTTCTTCGAATAACAGCAAGGGATATTTTATGTGCACCTTCCCACAGACAGAATACCACACCACGGCGTTTGATAGACCAGTCGTAGATCACTGGTTGGAACGGGAACTAATGCAACGGGGCATCTAAGGAGGATTGATCCATCGACCTGTCGAACCTCAGACGGACGCTCTTGCGTTGAGTTACTCCTCGCTCCAAATTAATGTCTGATGCGTTATCTTATTAATTTTATTTTTATTTCGTAAATTTTCGTGAAAACAGCGAACTTCACAAGTGTAATGTGTTGGCCAGAAACGTTTAAGTGGGCGAACACCTGGCGTAATCCTAGTGATTCATGAGCGCATACTATAGATCTACTTTTTGTGACTTCAACAGCTGCATTGATGGATGTTTGTTTTTATGTATGTATACAGGTATTAGAATCCACCACACGTAACGTTCTATATAACGTAAACTATTCTCCAACTACTTGAATAACTTTATATAATTATGCGTGTGGACATGTGCGTGCACGTGGAAGCGTACATCCATCATTGTGATCGATTGATTGTTAAGCCCCAGTCACACCGGATCGTACGATTTCTAGATCGTGCGATTGGTGGCGAATTGGCAGAGATACGACCAATCGGCAATGTTTGCGACGATCTCCATAGCGGTCGCATGCTGCGATTGCTTTTAAGACTGGTGGTAGGTCATCGTACGATTGGTGGCACGCTTGGTCGTGCGATCACCAACGATTGGAGAAGATTGATCGCAAGATCAGTCGTAGGTAATCGTGCGACTAGTCGCAGGTACGATCAATCGTGGGTACCTGCGACCACTCGCACGATCACTCGTGTCTACCTGCGACCACTCGCACGATCAGTCGTGTCTACCTGCGACCACTTGCACGATCAGTCGTGTCTACCTGCGACCAGTTGCACGACCAATCGTGCGACTGTGGGACCCGCTATCATCCACGACTGGTGGTGCGAGCATGCACGACTGGTGGTACGACCATGTAAGACCTCTCTGCAACCAGAAGTTTTGAACATGACCATCAACCTTGCTGTGACTCATTTTGCTGTGGCGATCACCCACGACCTCTGCGACCAGTCGCACGCTCTTTGTTCGATTTTCCCACGATTGCAACATTTTTCGGTCGCAGCTAGGTCGTAACCTGGTTGCAAGCCCGGTGTGACTGGGCCTTAGACCCTCAATCTCACGATTAGTTGTGCTCGTGAATATCGTTTTCGACCTAACGGCCTCAAATGAGATTCACACGAGCAACTAATCGTGAGCTTTCGGACATTATCCTATACATATAAATAGATGTATATGCAATTATGTAGATACATAAGGACAATCAATGTTTTCTCTTCTGTTAACATTTAGGATAAAGCTTATTTGCATATAACTTACTTTACTCCATCGTCAAGTGATCGCCAAAATGGTGAGTGATTCTCTTTACAGGTAAATTAAAATATGCATGCATGTAAATTGCGCATGCATGATATACTTGCTTATTAGAAAAGTACTATGTTGATCAGTCTTGAATATTCATCAGTCTTGAAAATTCGTTTAAAGTTATAGTTAAACGTCAGTGAAAGTCTATGAAATTTTTACATACTTCACTTCTGTTGCAGAACCTCGGAATACTGGGCAATATACGAATGCCTGCTCTTGGACAATGTCGCTCAGTTCTGTAGAAGGCATAGCGCATCTGTGTTTTCTGGAAGATGGATCGTGTTTTCGTGGATTTCTCGTTTCGGCAACTCGTAACCAGTACACTCTCTTAGGAAAACCAGCTCACGTGCATACCCATGTTGATACTCACAAGTGCTGTTTTGACAAGGATTCAAAACTGATGGACTTGATCGTCATTGACCACAACAACGAAGACGAAGAAACTGTTATACCTGGCATTATGAAGTCAGGAGGTGACAACTGTACGTTGACATCAGAGTATGTTCAGTTTCACACAGACAAGCTTCTTGTTGACAGAAAGGCTGAAGATTGTATTCAAAAATATTTTTCTAAGAAACTGTTGGGTCAGGAGTGCATTATATGTATTGGGAACATGGAAATCAGTTATATGACAGCACCAGCAAAATGTGTTCATAACAAAGCTACATAAAGTAGAGCTGGTATCAGTTGAATTATTATTACCGGTATGTTGTTTTGTGAATTGTTACCTTTTTACACGCACGCACGCACGCACACACACACACACACACACACGCGCGTGCGCAAACTCTTCTATTAAGACCACCAGTGGGATTTGATAAAAAAAATGTCTTCATCACTGTGGTTCTATTACTGGGTCATTATTCAATAATGACATTCTGGTCTTTAAATTAATGGTCTTTATAGCGGGGTGATCTTTAAGTTGGGTTTCACTGTGTGTGTAGGTGTTTCTGTATTCTCTAGCTGTGATAGTCTCTTTTATAACAGTCTGAGAGCAGGCCAACTGATGTAATACTTCAATCGCTCTAAAATTCAGATAAGCCTCGAATTACAATTGAAATCCTATTCTACTCATGCAGGCTGGCTGGCTGGCTTACCCTGTCAGTGCACGTCCCTTGCTTCAGTTCACTATCCTAGTGAAACAGAGCCGGGGACGCCCGCCCGGGACTGGAGCGACGTGGACGCTTGCACCATGTGCTCAGCTTCTAGAATATTCCAATGAGCAGGAATGGATTCATGGAATCAATCCATGCTCGATCAACGACGCAGACATTGGCCTTCAAGACATTGGATTCAACTACGCGAGTTAGTTATAAACTATTTACATGCTTATATCCAATTAAGGTTCAAGCACGTCTGTCGTAGTCACACAGTCCAGCTGTCTCGACTGTCTGCCCACGACAGAAGTTAGTGTTAGTATGAGAGAGGAAACCCGCTACTC
>JAUTCZ010031007.1:0-12806 GCA_032273805.1 Melanodrymia brightae | reverse complement strand
AAACCCGCTGCCGCCACATAGGCTACTCTTCCACAAATGACAGCAAGGGGTCTTTTATGTGCACTTTCCCATAGACAAGATGGCACACACCACGGAACACACCACAGAACTTGATAAACCAGTTGTGGATCACTGGCTTGAAAATGTAAAGATCTCTTCAGGATAGAATCGACTGGCCACTTTCACAGCATATTTAAATTAGTAAATATTTAATAGATAACTAAAACATTTAGTGTTATTCTATTTATTCAATCTGCAAATTGAAAACAAAACAAAAAATTATTGCACATCAGGAAGAATTTGCATATTGATAAAAACTGTGAAACAATAAAAATCTGTCTGCTTAACAAATAAGCATGCAAAGATTTGTTTAACCTAGACACGTAACAGATAATTAACCAGTTGAAAGTGAATTCTATACACATACTGCTGCCCAACTAGTTTTTACAATATCACAAACCAACATTGGTTATTTGAACACAATAAAGAGACACAGAATAAATACTGAAAGACAATATATGTCGTAGAGGTATAAACTCAAGGAATGTATATTAAAATAAGAGAAAGTGTCGTCTCAAAAAGTCGACATCAGATTGGGAATGGCATGAGACGTGTCTCAAAAGAGTACATGCAAACGAGATCAAATAGGAATAGTTTCTCAAAAGAGTTATGCACAAGATCAAATTTTTTTTATTAAAACAGTTGTATAGACAAAAAAAAGTGAAACTCAACTTGTCCACCATATTTACAAGTCGAGGGTATCATTTCTGATTTGTTATTACAATGACAGTAAAAGTGGAATGATCCTCTTGGCTTGTAAAGACGCAAGTCAATATATGATGCTAACAAGTACATGAAAGTTGAAAAATAAATAAAATATTAATGTGAGGGCTGCAAACTAAATATCTGTTCTAAATACATATTTGTAACAATATTATTATCATCATCATGGTGGTGTAAATACATTCCATTTAACAAAGTTCAGTCATGACCAGAGTTTTGAGGAAACAATGTATTAGGACATTCCAGTTGTTTGTTGGATTTAATATGGACAAGACTTGAAGATACAAAAAAAAAAAAAACAAGCATGATTGGGCACATTTGCTTCTTGTAAGTTGAGTAAAAATAAGTGATAACTATCTCTCTATTATATCTATTATTTTACATCTATCATTAAATCTTTTTTCAATGTGTTTTTGCCACTTAAACATAATAGATGCACATAAGTGGTTTTATGCACAGTCTGTGTTTTTGTAGGGTCTGCATTAATGCAGTCAGTGCATACACACAACATAATGAAGGCCATTCCACCATTGTAGTGCTTGCATTTTTCTCACTAAAGTATGCAGCTACATTGAAAATTATCAAACTTACTAGTAGATACAGTAAATATTTTTATCGTTAGGACGCGGAAAACATTTTCTCATGAATATTTTATTCTCACTCGTAAAAGATTTTCTGTATCCATTAAACAATCGTAGATATTCTCTACTTACTATACAAGTTCCCGAGAGAAACCTGATATATTATATTACATGTGTATTTTTAATTGTACAACACAAGCAAAAGAGAATATTGTATGGTGGAAAACACAAATGTTATACAGTATTCAAATGAATGGGGGGGGGGAAAATTAAATAGGAAAAATGAACACATAGAAATATTTACACCTAGCTTTTCTAGACAGCATGACATCACAAGACGTTGAAATGGAACATGCAGTTGTGACATTGTGGGATCTGGTCATGACCTTTGTATGGCAGTTTGTGGTATCAAACAGTAGAATGTTACACCAAAGTGTAATAAAATAAATTATACTACATATAAATACCGAAGAAACATAATATTGTTAAGAACTATGAAAGTTCTAGGAATAAACATATTGGAATGGGATTTTAAGTGGTTCATTGTTTTGTAATCATGAATTAACATGAAATATGTACATTTTCCAATAATATACATATACATGTATATATATTTCTCATGCATAACACAACCAGGATTTAATGGCAGAATAATATATATACATGTATAATATATATATACGTATTTGACATAATTATTATACGGCACAACCAGGATTTATTTGCATAATTATGCTCACGTTATTCAGTTTTACTGTATTTGCATCACAAAGCTGTTTCTATGCCAATATGGAGTGTGTGCTTAATGAGATGATAAAGTTATCGTATAATTCACAATTACATCAATAACCATACAGAAGCAATACTGTAAACTAAACTTCTAAGTATACAAAGTTATTGCAGACCTCTCAATTTAAAAATTGCTCAGAAAGAAGGTAAGCTAAACATGTTTTTTAACAGTACCTGAATGTAAAAATTGTGCCATTACCTTGCCCTATGCTTTCAAGCTGTCGCCTATTAAAAGACTTTCAGGTAATTTGTTTTCAAGAATGGAAGATCGCAATTTTATTTTGTTTAAAATACAATTGGATTTTTTTATAATTAATATTCTATGAACTACTGTAAACTGGATTGATATTGCGTAGTGCTTTTTTTAGCACATGTTTGGAACGTTTCAAGTACCTGTCAAAAAAATTTAATAGCCAATTTTGCCGATAAATTATGTGTAATAGTACTATAAAGACAGCTCACGACGTAAGTTGTTAACAATTAACACCAGGGGCCGGTTTAATAAACATTGCTTAATGCAATGATAGCGTAACATCGTCCTAACGATTGCGTTGCCACAGTTGTGTGTATCGATACAAGTTATAGGTACGACGTTTTGCGGCCACGATACTTGAAGTGACCGCTGTGACCGCGTTATTGTCCTCAAATAGTTATTTACGTAATCGTAGTGTCATGTCATAGCTAAGGCAGTCGCAAGTGACGTTATAACCTCTCCATTAAACCCGCCCCTGGTAGACAAAACAAATGATTAGTGGCCACGAATGATATCAATAGATAAAGAGACAGTATACTTGTCTCCTCACAATCCTTACATTTCTAATTACCCTGGCGATGCAATATCTTTTACTGCAAAAACTAAATAAATAGGGCAGCATTTGTAACATAATAAGGAAAACAAAAATTCAAATAAATAACAAAATTATCTAACATAAATAATGTCATGTAACAAATGTAGTAGATTCAGCACTAAATGTTATCCTTTCCTATAATAGTTACATAAAAAAGGGCCATTACTCCATAAAATATTTATGGAAGGCGTAAAAGTTAAATATTCTCAAGACATTTATTTTAATATAATCATACAAAAAGATACAGGTAAATGAATATTGTCTATCAATAAATCTATCAATATTTCTTACAGAAATCCAGGCAATAAATAAAGTACACGTACAAAATGTACTAAAGAAATATTTCTGAAGTTATGACAAAAAGTAAATGGTTTTGAAACTATAACAAATACATTTATACTTCGTGTCACGACATTTGTAGTATGTTTCTCGTAGATAACTTTAGTTTCGTTTAACGTAGAGAAAAAAGGTAAATTAAAAAAAAGTCCAATTTTTGTGGGCAAATTATAGAACGTTAGGTTAACAAATAAAATATTTTAATGCAAATACATACAAAAAATCTTCAAACAAATCTGCAATTTTCAATGGCCGACGATGTGTGATGTGAAAAGAAATATCCAGGCGTAACATTTGTTCACATTGGATGCACAAAGAATTGTTGCAATTTGCATAAGCGAGCTGTCACACATTCCAGTTAAGAGTAATTTTAAGCATAGTACTGTTGGATCCTTTCTGTTAAGCCATTTATAATGAATGAAACGTCATAGTTCAAGAAAATTATGTTGGAATCTTGATGCATGTATCATTCTGTCTTTGAAAATAAAACATGAAGAAAATGTGATTGTAAAAACGTAACAAACTTAATTCAGCTTGAAGCACAGAAAGAAGCGAGAGAAAATAAGAAAAGAATGAACTGTTTTCGAAGTACTGCATTTAATCACAATGGTTACCAAAGAGCTAAGAGACTACATAAATACTGATGTTTTTCTATAATCCGAACTATGTTCAGGGTTTTATCACCTATGTTGCTAGACTCCGATAATCGGCACCATTCCCCACAGTTCTCCGAAGGCTATGTGATTCTTTATTCCCAATTTTGGAATAAAAATTCCCAATTTTAATATATGTATATACATACAGATGTAGGTTAATATGTTTTGCCAATGAAAATAAAAATTCCCAATTTTTAGTCAAACGACGCTAAAATTACCAAAGTCAAAGCCATGGGTGTCAAGTCAAATTTCAGAAATAAAACCCTGATGTTAGGATTGTGCTTCACCTCCTAATCCTAATATGATTTTACCTGAACATTGTATTTACCCATCCTTCGGAACATTGTTCGAATTGTAAAAACAAAATCAGTATTTATGCATGGTCCCTAAAGACAACAAGGTTTCAATATTTCAATTGCATATTTGCAGTAATGGACCAAAACCATATCAATGAATTGATGATGTCCACAGGTATAAAACAAAGCCTTCAGTCTACCAATGAAAGTATTGTCAAAATGTAATGTCACCTGCCAACCACTACTATATACTGGTAGACAGAGAATAGCTTCTGTATATAATATAAATAGCACTATTAATAGAAATGCAGAAACACTGAATGCATTAAAAAACAAAATCACATCAGATGTTTTATCACACCCCTTCTCTTCATCTACTATAACTAGTATAACAATTTAGTTTTCACAATGAGTAAACGTACAATTCACTACAATTTGTATAATTATAACAAGGACAAGGAAACGAGAAAAAGCATACATGATTACATGTATATTAAAAACCAATATTAGACAAGGCAAGTATATACAATATATACTCTATGTATATAAGTATATATATATACAACATATTATACTCTACGTATATATATAAGTATATATACAATATATCCTCTATGTATATACATGTACGTATATATACAACATATACCATATATATATATATATATACATGTATTAAGAATATACATGTACAATAAATGCACACATATATATATTTTCTCTGTATACTATATATAATATTGATAAATATACACTGTGCAAGGATTAAGTGTTTATATTCTTTACAATATTAATAATATTTGTATTTTTAGAATATTCTTTTATTTACATTCAACATGAATAAAAGGAATGTCTAAAACCAACAAGAAACAAAGCAAATACTGACTAAATAATATAAAGTGTACAGGTCACAAATTTGCAATACTTTTCATGCACAATTATTAAACATGCTATATAATACAATAACTTTATCTATATTTCTTCTCAAGTCTAAACATGTTTTAATTAATGTAGAGATTAAGTATTTGTCTACATTCTGGTTGCTTAGAATTGTTGCGTTTTTGCATAAGATGTTTCATCTACATTGACCAGAATTTTGCGGAAGCACATCACATCAAGTACAAAAAATTCACAACTATGGCTCTTATTAAAACAAAAAAGCCATCTAAATATAAATATTTTTTTTAGAGTACTCATGATAAATTCTTTTATAAAATCATCCCAATATAACCAATCATCCTGTATAAAACATCATACATCCTTGGGGTTTTTTCATAACAATCCTGCATATTAGCTTATGTAATGGCATGACTCATGACCTTTTAAATGGAAAACATTTGGACTTATGGAGCCTCATAAGAAAGATTTCAAATAGTTTGAGAGTACATTTTTCATTACTTGGTCTATCCATTTCTAAGTTATCTTGTTTCAGTTAATTAATCAACTGCTCAAATCAACAAATAAAAGTTTCCATAAGTACTTAATTTTTGGTTTTTGTGCATATGTCCATACTTATCCAAGCATCTAAAACAAAGAAAATGTTCTGTATATGGTTGTGTATGCATAGATAATTTATCAAGTGGCATCTTATCAACTACCAAGAATCCATTCTAAAATCACAAGTTACTGTGGTGGTTAAGTGGGCTGGATTCAAATATACCGACACCAGTTGGTGTTCTGAACACATTTAAAGTGTATTGTTCTGGAGGAGGCAGGATCCACATACTTAAACCAGTTGGTGTTCTGAACACATTTAAAGTGTATTGTTCGGGAGGAGGCAGGATCCACATACTTAAACCAGTTGGTGTTCTGAACACATTTAAAGTGTATTGTTCGGTAGGGGGCTGGATTCAAATATACCGACACCAGTTGGTATTCTGAAGACATTTAAAGTGTATTGTTCTGGATCCATATACTTACACCAGTTGGTATTCTGAACACATTTAAAGTGTATTGTTCAGGATGGGCTAGATCCACATAGTCGACACTAGTTGATATTCTGAACATGTGTAAGGTATATTGTTTGTGATGGGCTGGATCAATATACTTACACCAGTTGGTGTTCTGAACACATTTAAAGTGTATTGATGATGAGGGGGGCTGGATCCATATACGAACACCAGTTGGTATTCTGAACACATTTAAAGTATTGTTTGGGGGGGGCTGGATTCACATAGTCAACACCAGTTGGTATTCTGAACACATTTATAGTGAGGAAGGGGCTGGATCCATATACCGACATCAGTTGGTGTTCTGAACACATTTAAAGTGTTATTGTTCTGGAGGGGCTAGATCCATAGTCAACATCAGTTGATATTCTGAAAACATGTAAGGTATATTGTTCTCAACACATTTAAAGTGTACTGATGAAGAGGGGGCTGGATCATTATACCGACACCAGTTGATATTCTGAACACATTTAAAGTGTATTGGTGAGGAGGGGGCTGGACCTATATATACTGATACTGACACTAGTTGGTATTCTGAATACACATTTATAGTCGGGAAAGGTTGACACGACTTGGTATTCAGAAGACATTTAAAGGGAGGTCGAGATCTGTATAGGTGACACGAGTTAGTATTCTGAACACATATTTGAAGGGTGAACTGGATCTACACAGTTCATACATCTAAAGGAATCAAATTTATAGACCATTACATCACAAATGTTTTGTTATCAAGGTAAAAGCATAAATTAAAGCTGCCACTATTCTTTATATTAAGTGGAAATGGGTATTATATTTCTGGACTGTTTGAACACTGACTAGTTTAGATCTGCCAAAACTCTGGCACCAGTTCTTTTTAACCAGATGGACAGAGTAAAAAAGGAAAGAAAAGTCTTATAATAACAGTTATCTAGCTTATTGTGAGTAGTAAACAATATTATATAGCCAATGAGACAATGTTTGCAATTTTAGATTTTTAGATAACCTAAAAATTTACAAACATTCAAATATTAAAAATAAAAATTGTTATGATGAATAGGATTCCGGTGATGGTTACATGGTTTAAGACATGTTCTCCTGGTCAACGTTATTTCAAAATATAATCAAAATAGACAACATAATAATATGTAATAATTAATGTCCTTGTAGCAAGAATGCATTCAGGAATATTGTAGATCTTGAAACGAATGCAATCACAATGTTATTCACGTGAATAATATGAGACTTTTATGTCTGTCGGTTCCTCTATGTGGTCAACAAAGAAAACAAAACTATTGTACACAATAGTATGTCATAAAGTTTGATTAATCAGATTCTCGAATCAATAGTCCAGCTATCCGCCAATAGCGTTTGATGGTTTCAGAATCTTTCATCACAACATAATACTATTTAACAGTTGGAATGTTTCTTCTTTCTGTTATATGTTGGCCACAATCGTTTTCGCTGCAACTCACAAGAGAGTTTGTCTCAATAACTTTGCATGACCCTTGTTTAATCTCAAACGAGACATTTGTATCAAACAAGTCACTTGCAAGTGGTGACAGAGTAAACGAGACCAGTTTTACCAAAGTACGTGACCACCGTAACTCAAATAAATTTAAAGCATTCATTTTAGGATCTAAAGTAGGCTTGAAGTCACTCTTTTGGACGTTGGTCGATAATTGATTACTTCTTCTGAGCACAATGGTAAGTACGAACATGAAAATTGCAAAAATGGCAGTTTTGTTCTATACCCAGTCATAATGAATGATTATAATCAAATGAAGCAGTACTAAGTACTTAATATATTGATTTTTTTACACACATTTGAGATATTCTCTGACTTAAATGTTGGTTCTGGAAATAGATTTACAGCATTCCCATATTGCACTATTAGTTGTGAGATCTTATAACGATATTAAATTATAACAGAAAACATGTAACAGAACATTTATGCACACATTTGCAACATAAATATCCACTGGTATTATCCAGTTATTCGATCATAGCAAGTTAAATGAGAAAATGGAGCAAATAACATGACCATTACCCCATAACTGCTAATTTTATAAGTTCTTTAAATTTGACAACCATCTTACGGTTCACTAATTGGTGTTATCTTGGACACAAGAAGTTTTTTCTGCACACAAACCTTTTATACAAAATCACTAAAATTGGATGAGAATTCAGTTTCAAACTCTTGATTAAGTAACATGTAATGGATTAAAAAAAAATGCCTCTGCCATCAGTACTGTCGATCTTAATATTGTTAAATATTAATAATTATTCATTTTTATAAATACTGAAAAAATAACATATGCAGTGAAACCATGTTATCATAAATATATATAAAAAAAAGGTTGTTCTACTGGACTATTAAGACAGTCCCATTTAAAATTCTAGCATTACACTATTGAATGAGTTTGTCTTTGTTCTCAGTAACTACACTGATCAATCACTCGAGAGAGAGAGATGTTCAGTCTGAGTCGTCTTCACTGAAGTTGTTGCCACGGCCCAAGAATGTAGTTCGGCTGCTGCTCTCTGACTGTGTTACAGACTGAGTGGCTTCCTCCACCTAAATACAGTTTAAAACAATAGATAAAACCATCAGTGTTAACAAAAGTGAATGTGTGTGACTGAAAATTTCAAGTTTTGTTCCTCTATTTATAGTGTATACATAACATTACATTACATAAAAAAAAACACTTAGAATTTATTCCACGACTGAATTCAGTCTCCTGACTGACAATCAACACCCATGCAAAACTGTTTGTTTAACAACACCACTGGAGCAAATTGATTAATAATCATTGCATATAATTGGATTTCAGTTATATTGACACATGGTCTCAGAAAAAACCTGCAGCTGCCACATTGGCTATTGATATCGATTGGGTCATTTTTGGTGTGCTTCAATCGGAAAACTGTTCAAGCACACATGTATTGGGCACAACCTCTGACTTCACCAGAGTTCTGTCCACGACCGATTAGCAGCAATGCATCCTTTATAAACACTTTTCCGACAGACTGGATAGCACATACCACAGCCATTGCAGGAATGAGAAACATTTCAACAGGTCCATTGAGCAATATCCTTTGACCTTACAACATAGCAGTTGATTGTAAAACAATGTGCCTTGATTTTTCTTTCATTCATAACAAGAGAGCAATTATCAATTAGTTTGTTGATTGATTGAAAAAGAACACTACATTATGGAAACATGTGACTAACATCAGGAACAATCAGCTAATGATATTACCTGGAGTCGGCTACAGATGGTTTGATAGGTTTTGCAGTTCAGGCAATTTTCTGGAACTCCTTGCAGCTCAAAGTCTGAATAACATTTCTGGAAAGTAGAGAAATCATTTCACTTTAGATATATTGTATACTTGCAATTGATTAGTAACCTTAGTTTCCCTTCTTTGATATTTTCCTGTGGGTCGGACTTATTTTACTCTAATCATCATATGCACTTAAAATATATGGCTATGGAAAATTCATAATTTGTGTTTGGTCAAAGGTTTAACCAAATTGTGAATTATTTGGGAATGAACAGTTCTGATTGGACAATTGACGTACCCTGTTTATGGCCATTAGACAGTTGAGCTGGTACGGGTGCAGAGAGAGGTCAAGGCGATCAGTCAGCCAATCACAATCCATCTTCATCTGGCCAGTATACCATTCCTAGATGACATTCAAAGATGAAAAATTTCAAGTTACTTACTTGAAGTATCATTTCTATGAAATATTTTACATTAATATTGTAACAAATATAAACCAAAATAAAAACAACGCAGACAATGAGTAGATAATTTGATTGTATTTTGAATAGAAGTCTGAGGTTTAATCAACATTTTAAATATAAAATAAGGCTTAGAACGAAAATTTAAATGTTAAATGTTACTTGTTTGTGTCAAATGTTGTCGGGTGCAATTGACACTACTAAAGTCGGTGAATAACAAATCGATTAAATAAATATCCTACTTTATATATAAAACATAAATATCTTGAGGTGCAAAAAGCATGTCAGAAAAAAATGCTATATTCCCTTTAATACCTCGAATATTGTTAGGGTATAAAGTTCATCAGTAATTTTTTGCCTCAACTGATCCAAATTTCCTCGCATGAAATCAACGTATGACTTTCCAAGTTCATTGACGGGTTTCTGCAAAGTAAAATGTAACATTCGTACACATCTAAAGTCTTGACATAACATATGAATAAGATCTGCCAATTTAAACTAGCCAAAGCGTGGAACATCCATAAAAAGTTTTTCGTGGAGATACATGCATAATTTAAGAGTAATAGCACAATGCTTTAAATTATTACAATGTTCTATTTATCTCTGTACCACTTTATTGCAAACTGATTTAATACATACTGTAAAACATATTCAGTGCTGTAAATTTTTACTATTTTAGAAAAACGATCAACTCGCGATATGTTATTTTCACGCTACAAAATAAAATTGTTGTATTTTTCAATGGATTAGTATTCATTTGTGAGATTTAAATTTTTACTGTTAAATTACAAATGGCAAAAAATGCAAAAATTACATACATGCGAATAATACCTGTTTTATGATAAACAAAAATGCTGTTCATATTTCAAAACTTACTGTTAATGACAGTATTGATGCAAAAAATGTTCCCTCATCATAGCGGGCTAGTTTGCTCAACACAGATTCTAATACAGACAACAGCTGAAATGGTAAATAGGTTAGTATTATTTATTATGTTTTTATTAGAATCCGATGCATTTTGATTCATTTATAAATGCGTGTTAACATGTTTTCACTTTGTTTTATTTACAGAGGAATCAAGTTTATTATCTACAGTCAAATTACAAATTAATAAATCGTCTTCTTAATGATTAACATTTGCGAAAAAGTTGCATTATTACAAGTAACATAATTTTATATTCATAATCAATAGTAAACTAGACACATGAAACTTGGTAAGTTGATATTAACCTTTTCAGAAAGGCATTTGACCATCTGGACTTGAACACGTTCCAGGAATTCATCTATCTTGGTGTGATACTGGTGCTTAAAAAAAACCAAAGGAATATTATATTACAAAAAATAACAATGTAAATTCATATTTATCATGCAGAATCAATACATAATTAATACAACCATACCCAGAAATTTGCAGTGGCAATCAGCAAAATTGATAGGATTGATTTTTAAATTAAAAAAAAATCTATTGCCATTGCACTCGTAACTCCGAGTCCGATTCCTGATAATTGGCTGCAGTGTTCTAAATGTTTCATTCAATGTTATATAGTTTATTTCAAGTGATGTCAGAAAATTTTCAAAATTTCGAAGAATGTGCAGAGGCAAATACATCTAAGAGTCTATCATCTTGCATGATGACTGTACGCTTCCCAGTTAGTTATAACTTATTTATGATTAAAAATCCTATATGGCACCAATGAGATTTGAACCTAGTACCTCCAGTCTTAAGCCCGAAGTGTTAATCATTGCGCTATGGAAGCTAGTAGCCTTACAGTCTTCATCTAAAAGACTAAGTAATCAGACTTGCAATGGTTGTTGATGCTGATCAGTGGATGCATTTACTGATTTCATCAATCAGAAAGAGACAAATATATTTAATACATATGTAACACAATTAAGGGAAAAAGATAAATATATTACCATATTTTGCCCACTATCCAAGGCACAGAGGTGAAGGGCCTGTAAAATAAGAAAATAGTTTAATGCCACAACTAGGTTCATATTAAATAACACATCAATAGGATGCAAACATTTTCATTCATTCAAAAGAAAATTTGTGATGGTATAACCATAGATATATGTCGAATAATACAGTAGAATTAACCCTATTCTAATTCTACGGTGTACTATTTTGCTTTATGTAAAGAATGAATCGTTGTAATGATCATCAACTTTTGAAGTCATTGTGAAATCAATAACAGACGACAATGCATTTTATCAACAGGCTTGAAAATCTCATATTCTATATATATTATAAAGCAGCAATTTATAAAAACGCTCCTATCAGATATTGCTATAAACATGCTGAATTGGAATAAACAATAAACAGTGATTAATGTGTTTTCGTATTTACAAAACAATGCTGCTACAATGATTCCATGTAGTTACACACACCTTATTTTTCAAGTCAATGATAACATTCATCATGGTGCAGATCTCTGTATATGTAATGTAATCAGACCCCTTTCCTCCTTTTCTGAGGTAACTTTCAAACGACTTGAGAGTCCTAAAAGAAAATTTACATCAAATATTTATATATACAAAATTTGCTTTTATCACTTTCAAAATTATTCAAATGTTTTTTATATCATAAAACAGGTATTATTTGCATGTACGTAATTTTTGCATTTTTTTGGCATTTGTAATTTAACTGTAAAAATTTAAAACTAACAAAGTGAGCTTCAAAGATCTTTTGCTGCTAATGGAAAAAAAAAAGCAGCCGGTTTTCTCTGGACCAGGTGTTGAAATTATTGCATGTTTGACATCTAATGGCTGAGCCAGTGATCCACGACTGGTTTATCAAATTCCATGGTGTGTGCTATCCTGTCTATGGGAAAGTGCACATAAAAGAC
>JAUTCZ010030896.1:0-12812 GCA_032273805.1 Melanodrymia brightae | reverse complement strand
TTACACGCACTCACGCTCACACGCAAATCCACACACACACACACGCGCACGCACGCACACACACACACACACGCACACACACACACACACACACACACACACACATACATACATACATACATGCATGCATAACATGTATTATACATACACGTACACATATTATAGATATTAATAATATTATTATACATAATTATATACGGGAAGCTTTGTCAAAGCGCGCTCTCCACTAACTAGCCATGTTAATAACTGCGTGCATTGATATGCCATGCCGATCCCCGCCAGTGTACACGCTACACTCTGTGTATTCAGTATAACATGGGGCTGTTAGTGGCTGCTAGTGGCTCCAGGCCATGCACGCAATACGATAGTTAATGGACAACAATGGACAAACATTACCAAAACAAAAACACAACTTCATTTACTACTTCTACATTACTGTTCCAATACATTGTCTGTATGTACATGTGTATTATTGTAATCCTTTCAACTATAATTATTATCAAGTAAGATTTCAATAGAAAATGTCTTGTATTGTGATAATAAAAACATAGGTGGGTGTATATAATTTACTATATATTGATTGATTGTCTACCAAATCGTATCGGGACATACATGAATACATGAATATTGTGGATTTAATTAACTGTAAAAGTCATATACATGTAGAAGGTTTTCGCTCAGTTTTCATTTAAACAGATAATTTCTATTTGTGTTTAGATTTGGCAAATACAAACGAACTAACGTATGACTAACTTTAATGACGGTAATATAAATGATTAACATCTGTCAGATAATATTAAGCCGAAATCAATATAGAGCGGCAGTGTTAAACATCGGTATTAACGTTCAGACCTTAGTAACCATCCAGTTATTTACCCATAGATACATGTTTGTAATTGTAGTCTCAATGAGGGCAAGCTATTAAAGGTTCTCTCCAGAGACAGATGCCATCATCGTACGTGCCCTTCTAATGTTGTTTGTAATATAGTTGTGGCTACTAAAGCACTTTTTGTTATTAAAGTTAACGTTTACTTACATTTTATTGCTTACAGTATCAATATATGCAATGCATTGTACATGTATATCCAATGTGTTCCTGGTCATAGTTATATTGTACTTTGTAGGCAAAAGTCCAACGATCATACTAAGCTACTGCAAACGCATTGGATATAGAGGTATTGATACAGTGAGCTATAAGTAATGTTATTTTTAATATTACAAAATACTTTATTAGCCAAAAAGATATGTTACAAACAGCATTAGATTCGTACACGCGGTGGTATCAGTCTTAAAACTCGGGAGTGTGCCTTGAAAGGTAGAATGCATCTTCATAGATAAATAAATATTTTATTTGTAGTCCCAGTGAGTGCACTTTATACTGAGATGTAATCTATTTTCATAAATACATGTTTGTGATGGAAAGTTATTAAGAATATCGCTATTTTTTTAAAGCTATTAAAAGCTGTTGAAATGTATCAGTAGTGTGTACATGAATAATTATAGTCTTTCATTTACTTTGAAAGAGATTGGATTATGTCAGTGAATATAGGTGTTGATTTGTCAATGTAGAATGTTGCTCGTTTTCTAGTTTGTCTTAGTTTTCAACTTTGTTTACAACGTGTGCACAAATTATGTTTCGAAATCTACGAAATAGCCATGTGTCAATTTAACTACACGAGTTATATTATTACAAGCTGTAGCATTTACTGCGAAATTAGGCCATGCTTGGTTTTTTTTTATCTGCATAAACTCATTCATTTAAATACCGATATAGGCTACGCGGCCAGCTAAAAGGTCAACTAGTTGCTATTCACAACACGCGCAGTTGACAACCTCTATTCAGCCCATGTTGTAAATATCTGTCAGAACATGGAATTTAGTCATATGAAAATTCACCACCATAAAAAAAATAATAATAAAAAGTGTAAAATGAGGATAAACAATTAAACATAGCTCATTGTTATACGAACTATCTTATGAGAGTCTCACAATAACACAATGAATAAGGTTCAAACTTGAGCAATCGGATGTGAATATAACTGAATGACAAAATAATGTCATACCAAATGCGTATCTCTGCACAAGACAGAATTGGCAGGTGCAAATTTGAGCAATCTTATGTGGAAGTGATAACCATTATCATGGTACAAAGTTAGTCAGTTAGTCAGTTAGTTATAACGTATTTATATCCAATTAAGGTTCAAGCACGTCTGTCATGGTCACGCAGTCCAGTTGCCTCAACTGCCTGTCTACGACAGAAGTTAGTGGCTGTAAGTGGAAGTACACCTATCCACTGAGCCTTACGGAACACTCACTCTGGGTTGAAGTGACGAGTCTGTACTGGGATTAAATATTCCATATACCAGCAATGGGATTCGAACCCAGTACCTACCAGCGTGAAGCCTGAAGCGTTAACCACTGCACCACGGAGATTCAAATTTAAAAAATATTATTTAAATGTGATAACAATAAAATTATCAGAGGTCTGCTCTTAACCTTTCATGGACATTATTTCTAATTAAGACCTACGATTTGATTAATTTGGTTATGTATATGTAATTTATACAATACGCTAGTTAATGAACAAAAATAAATACACCTGTAGTTGGATTATGGTCATCATGCATGTTACGTCGTTCTGGGAACGCACAAGTTTGTAAATCAAGTAATGACTATCTAGGTTTCATGTTAGTTGCTACAAGGATAAATGCCCATCATACACGTGTTAACTGTGCTGAACAATATTACCTTGCACCAAAACGTCATGCAGGAAAGGATCAAAGTAAATGGGATAAAGACCTTACCTTTATGACTTCGAGTGGGCACCGGAACACCAGCTGCACTTGGTCTTGGGAAGGCTACAGTTGAAGATGGCTTCGGCGCATTCAGGCTCTCTCTTTGGTTACCTACCCTGACAGGAAATGACTTAGACCGTGAGTTCGACTGAGTTTTAGCGTTCATCTCGGAATTGTTTTCTACATAATGTTCTTGTGCAGGTTCAATTACTTGCTCGTATTCATTTTCATGTTCAATCCGCGGCTTAGCTTGGTTAACGGGTTCTTTGTGAGATTCATGATTAATTGCCTTTGGCCCTTTGCTAGAGTCTTTTCTTGGTTTTGGTACTGGCCTTCCGTTAACTTCTGGTGCTATTGTCCTGCTGCTGTACATTAACGCTGGTTTTAGCGGTGCTTTTGTTGGTGCTTCTTTTGATATTTGAGGAGACACTTCAATTTGTACTGTTGGAGGGACTTTTACAGTGGGTGCAGATTCTATAGACCGAGAACCAACTGGTTTAAATGCTGAACTTTCTCTGTTCACCACTTGAGATTCTGCAGGAGGAGGTTTTACTATTGGTGAAGATTCTAAACTAACCATAGTAGGAGCTTTCACTTGTGGGGCATCAGGTGCTACAGTAGCAGAAAGGCCATTTGTTGAGGATTGTAAGCGAGTACTATTACTGCTAAATCTACTACTAGGGGCTTGGATGGTAGGAGGATTCTGAAAGATTTCCTTGCGTTTTGAAACAGGTATGGGTTTGATCAGTGAAATGGGCTCAACACATTTGGTGGTTTGGGATGGTGTTGTTTGTGGACGATAAACATCAATACGTCTAGACATAGCTACCTGTTTTGATGCAGTACTCGGCTCTTTTGGCTTTGGTTCTTGTGATGCAGTTTTCAGATTTTCAAAGAATGTAATTTTGCTAGTTGGACTACTTGGTTTCTTAGATTCATCACATTCTTCAGGACTTCTCGGTCTCTTTGGACTGCCTTCTAATTGAACAATGTCACTTTCAGAGATAGTCACTGTCGGTATATTAGTCTGATTAACTTTCGTTTTTGACAAAGTCTCATTCTTAAACGAAACCTTTTCCTTAGTAACTCTGGCATTGGCTGCTTTTGCCTCAAACATCGCACGAATTTGTGCAAAAGGTACTATTGGAATTTTACAAAGTGATTTGCTTTTCTCGGAAGTTCTAAATTTGTCACTTGGTAATTTAACAGGCTGAGAATTAATAGCGTCTGGTTTTGTATTAGATTGTTTAAGAGCAGATGGGAATTTTGACGATTTGAACAACCTCATACTACTTGATGGGGAGACTCTCGTCTTAATGATGACAGAGTGGCTTTGTGGAGTTACTGAAGGACACGGTGAAGAGGTAAGGCTAGGATTGAATCCCCATGATGACATTGTTGATGTTGAACCTTGTCGCAAGAGACAACTTCCAGACTTTGACAAACTCGAGTTTTTGAACCATTCTGGAACATTTAGTTTCGACAAAGACTTACTTATTCTAAGTTCGTGCACAGATGGTACCCGCTTTAGGTTATCTGTATCATCATCCAAGTTGGTTTCCAAAGTTTGAAGGCTTTTGGATTTTGGAACACGGCGGTCAGCAAACCTTCCCTTGCCATGCTTCTTGGCAGAAGGTCGGTCTGAGCGCAAGTCTGTCATGCTGACTGCTCTTTCTAAGGGCTGATGATCCTGTAAAGAAAACCAAAAATCAAGATCTGTTTCTGGAAAGGGTTTACTTTCCGCGGTGTCCCCAGTGTCTAGGTCAGTTTCAACTAGTGATGTAATAGAACCAAATCTGCGCAAATGTGCATTCAAATTAAACGCAAGGTTTTCTATCGACATAGTTTTGTCAAGAATGTCTTTTCTACCTTCAGGCGTAAATATACAGTTGGCATGCAATTCATCGAGGTGTGGTTTATCAACCGAGTCATCGTAATAAAATGACGGATACAACAAAGAGATGTGTTCAAGACTTCCTTGACTGCTAAAGCTGTTGCTACTCGAACGACGGGGAGATTTATACAGTCGTCTTGGCGGCCCTGATAGCAGGGACTGTTTATGAGTATCAAATTTATCCTGAGCTCCATCAGATGCTAGGTTCTGTTCACTTAAGAATCGTCGTCGTGAAGCAATGATTTTGATTCTTGCAGGAGAGATTAGCACATCCGGTAGAAGAAAAGAACCGATGTTTGGTCTTACAGCAGACTGAATACCAGATCTATAAGCTTTATTTTGAGCAAGTTTTCGTTTGATCTCTTTCAAACTCCTGGATGGTTTCCTTGGTGTGGTACTTGAAATGTCCTCAGCATCAAATGAATCTGATAAGGCAGATGTGTTTTGATCACTTGATGAAGACAGTACTGGAGATCTGTCAATGATTGGTATTTCCTTATCACCTGTATGTTCTGACAACAATAAACGAGGTGAAACTTCAATTTGATGAGTTTCTTGAACTGGTGATTTTATAACTGTTGGTGATTCAGCAATTGTTGGAGCACTTATAAGCTGTTCGGTTGTATTTGTATCAATACTTGTTTCTCTGGGAATGTTTGAAGAGCTTTTGGCAAGGCCAGGAACTGGCATGATTAGCTTCAAAGATGATGGCAGTGTCACACTTTTGGTAAATGTGTTCTCAATAACTGGCGAACTTGCAATTACTGGTGAAGTTGCAATAACTGGTGAACTCGCAATAACGGGAGAACTTGCGATAACGGGTGATTTTGCAATAACCGGTGATGTAGCAATAACCAGTGATCTTGCAATAACCGGTGATGTAGCAATAACTGGTGAACTTGCAATAACCGGTGATGTAGCAATAACCGGCGATCTTGCAAGAACCGGTGATGTAGCAATAACTGGTGATCTTGCAATAACTGGTGAACTTGCAATAACCGGTGATGTAGCAATAACCGGTGATTTAGCAATAACCGGTGATCTAGCAATAACTGGTGAACTTGCAATAATCGGTGATGTAGCAATAACTGGTGATCTTGCAATAACCGGTGATGTAGCAATGACTGGTGATGTACCAATGACTGGTGAAGTTGCAATTACCGGTGATGTAGCAATAACCGGTGATCTTGCAATAACCAGTGATCTTGCAATAACTGGTGATCTTGCAATAACTGGTGAACTTGCAATAACCGGTGATGTAACAATAACTGGTGATCTTGCAATAACCAGTGATCTAGCAATAACTGTTGATCTCGCAATAACCGGTGAACTAGCAATAACCGGTGATCTAGCAATAACCGGTGATATAGCAATAACTGGTGAAGTAATAACCGGTGAACTGACGATAGCTGGTGATTTGTCAGCAAGTGGAGTTTTTGAAAAATCAAACGGATTGTGCACTTGTGGTGACTCGGATATTTGTGCAGATTGCGGTATGTGTTCTGACTGTTCTGACTGTTCTGACTGTTCTGACCGAGTCGACTGGTCTGCTGAATTGTCACCGAATGCCAACTGTTTTCTATTATGAACAGGGAGAGCACTGGGCTCAGAGTAGCGCAGTTTCCGAATTGTTTTGTAAAAATCGGGATTTGTTGCTAGATCTATAATGGGTCCATCAAGTATATTGAGGCTGTCCTGTTTTGGTGACGATTCGGACAATGGTCGATTACATCTTTGAGAATAGTCGTCATGTAATAGCGATGGCAATGAGATAGAAGCCCCTGTTGATAGCTTGAACAGTCTTGGTGAGCTATCCGTATAAAACACGTCATCAAACGAATACATTTTGTTTCGACCTACATCATTTTGTTCGTCAAAGAACAACATCCGTCCAGGTTTTTGACTCATGTGGGAGCCAGACAGAATAACGTCACCATCAACAGATAGACTTCCTCGAGATTCCGTGTTTTCAGCGTCTTCAGAATCGATAAGAGGTCGAAATACATCGCTATCCTCCTCTCGCTTAAAGTCTTTCACCTCAACACCTGACAGGAGTCCGGATGCCCCGGGAGTCTCACTTGATTCGGATTCTGATTCTGAGAAAACGGTGCGTTTTTTTGGTGTAGGTCGCTTCTGGCTTTCAGAAATGCGTGGAAAAAACACATTACCCTCTGCATCTTTTAAAACAGTCACAACTTCAACAGTTTCAGTAACCGTCCACTCTTCATCACCAGAACCATTGTCATCTTCATCGATACTTTTGTTTAAAATATCAACAGTGCTTTCGTCCTCGGTATCATTAAATACATTTTCTTCAGCTTCACCATCCACATTAACATCGCCTTCAGCAAGTTCTACGTTCGTGCACTCCGTGTTCGGAACATTATTTCCTTGAACGTGTTCTGTTTCAACTGGTGTTTCAAGGTCAGATGTGGAAGCGCCGATATGTTGCACACTTTTCCCATCGCCAACATTTTCAACATCGACATTACAATTAAAGATTTTTTCAGTGCAAACATGTGTCACTTCACGATATGAAGTATTTTTGTCTGTTATGTAAAAGTTTTCTTCATATTTAGTTATTTCCGATTCATACCTGGACAGTATGAATCCGAGTGGGCTTTTATCAATAGCACTTGATGTTTGTGCATCATCGTACGCGACACCACCAGATGTATTATCTTCTTGTGAATACCCGTCGATTTTTGATGTCGCCCCCAAACCTTTGACAATTTCCCTATTCACTTTAATATCGATGTTTTGATCAGTTCGTTCCGCGTATCGTGCATTGTCCAACTTGTTTTCCGCATCATGTGACGTCACTTGGTTTTGTGTACTCGGACTCGACACAATGTCAACATTTCTATTCGTATCAAACGGTCGCGATTGTTCTTTGTTGACATCTTCACTTGGATCGTCTGCCCCGCTGTTAACGCCGGTATTAACCTTCTCAGTGAAAACCACGTTATCCTTAGCTAAATCAAAATTAAATGACGGTGAATCTATTAACTGGCTATATTGTGTGCCCGTATTGTTGACATTTTGTTCGCCCGGGTAATTTAATTCTTTTGGGATGTTTTCATTCCGATCCGTTGTTTTATTATTTAAATCATGGATAGGTGCAGCAATAATATGTGCTGTAGTAGTACTATTAGTAGCTGCAGCAATAACAGGGTGATGATCTTTAATCAAATGACCATTTTCATTTAATCTTTGTGTTGAACTTTCTGAGAAAGGAAATGGCGGTAAGTCAAATCGTTTATGCGTCGGACTTTCAATGATGTCTGGGGACTGTCGCGTAACTACAGTTATAACAGATTCATCACTGTCTTCAGAATTACTGTCATCCGCTTCATCTCCCGGAAATTGCGTATCTGCTGTGTGCGCATCGCAAACATAGTCTGACCCTGCACTGGTGTCGTGTTTGTCATCACTGGTGGCGCTATGTGTATACATGGAATCATCATCTACAGACGATCCTTCGTCGTAATCCACGGGGGAATCGTAACTTTCCCCTGGGTTAATTATTTCAATACAATTCCAGTCTGACCTCTCGCGAGCATCAGCGTCACTACTGGAACTGTGCACATCATCAGAATCTTCTTCCATAATGGTTTCCAGCATCGTACAACAGTACATTTCCTCCTCGGAATCCAATTCTCTAGGTTGTATGTTATCGTCGAATTCTGGAATTGTCGAACTAAAAGCTTGGTAGTCATTATCATCTAAAATAGTTCTGTACTCACTTTGACCTGTGGATTGCCCGGCCACTTTCCTGCTGTCAATAGCAGACGACACGGAACCCGCACACAAAAGGTTATTATTTGTTTGGCCTTCTTCCCAACACGTAATCAATTCCTCGCTAACTAGGTCACATGGTTAAGAACTAACTGTACAGGTGAGAGGTGACACGGCCATATTACTTTCTTCTCCCACACTTTCTCCTAGAATCGTCGTTTCCAACTGCCTCGTTTCCTCGGTATATCCGGCAGCTTTAGCCATGCTCATTGCTTTTTTCATAACAACCCGGGGCACGGGCTGGCCGCTGGTCGACGCTGCCCCACCCACCGCGCCCATTGATTGAACCGTAAGTTCATCTTCTTGAGCCAGTAATCTCCACGAAAACATTATAGTGATAATCGCCGCAATGGCAGCTGTGAGAAAGCGTTCGAATGCCCCATCACCAGCGGAGGCCGATGTCCCGGTATTCGTAAGCCAGTCGTCGTCCATCACGAAAACACCTGTGTATGTAAACTCCTACAGATGTAGCCAGTCTATGAAGAATGTCGCACTCGCAGCCATAGTTCATCCAGCGTCCCTGTCAGGGTCAGATCTGCCTTTCTCACCCCCACGGTCATAAACATTCCCCCTGTCCCTGGACATTTGTGGGTTCTACGTAATAATCAACGATTCAGGTGTGAATGGAAATAGATTGTCGCATTCCTCGTCGTGACGCTTGACCAATCAGGATGTCACGAAGTGTCACGTGTTTTACCAGGGGCGTACCACAAATACCTGTAAATGCCTAACGAATAAAGGCACAAAGCTACTGTCCTCAAAGCGACACGGCTACTTTTCATTTACCAACAAGTTTAATCCATTCTTACGTAACACTTCCGTTGTAAATAAATCATTAGCAAAACCTGAAGCGTTGCCCCCCAGCCTGATTCGGCGAACTGAAACGCTGAATGCGAGCGACAGTTGTATACATTGATTTTGTATAGTCACGTTTGTATTGATCTGGTTAACAGAATACACGGTTTAAACATCCTTGCCGGCAGCGCTGCTTTCCGTATGCAGCACAGGTAAACAGAACAAGACTTAATTACATTGACCTGACACCTTGGGAAACCCGGACAGAAAATACATTGTAAATATATCACATAAACATCAATATAAAATTATATATGTACGTTTGTTTATATACACTTGCATGAAACGTAAATACCAATAGAAATGCAATAATTTTAATGTAAAATATGGTTTCTTTAAAACATGATACTAGTATGTAACCAATAGAAAATACAATAATTTTATTGTAACAATTTTTTTTAAAAACAAGATAGTTAATATATAACAAAAACATGTGCAATGCTTTTCAAAGTAATGCATTACTTAAATTTACTTCCACTGACCTGACACATGGGTCATGGGGAACCCAGTCAGATCATGTGAATGTATCGCATAAACATGAACATAAATATAAATATACATTCACATACATGTATTTAAATACTATTCGTACATGCAATAACGCTAATGTAAAACAAATATACCAGTAAAAAACATGATACTAATACAATACCACACTAAAACGCTACTTGTAACTCTTCCAAAGAAAATTTTAAAAGTTTAAGTACCCCGGTATATTTAGTAAATCATGCATGTTGTCAATTATTTTATCACCATGGATTATACTTGAAGAAAACAGTAGCAAATTATTTGATTAACAACTAATAAAGGCTCTACGATATATTTTAAGATCTCGCACAACAAGAGTGTGTATTAACACGTACATAATTGCTATATATGCTTACATATATATAATAAGGGAGAATTGATATACTCAACTAGCGACGCCAGATTTTAAAAATGTATTGTGTTTGCATTAATTTATTTAAAATGTATTGTTTGCATTTATTTAAAAGCAACGTTTGCGCGAATTTAGAGCATACAATAAATAAAATATACTCGCGTTTTGAGTGGATACGGAAATATTTCAGCCAGGTGTCGATATAAACATGCGTTTGATATCCAATAACCGCTGATTAATAATCAATATATTCCAGTGGTGACGTTAAACAAACAAACTTTATCTTTTTAAAATCTCTAACAAATAGGTTTAAATGTAACTGATGCAGAATGTGCGAAACCAGCTCTGTGTTCGATAGACTACGTATACGATAGACAAATATAGATAGACGTCGTGTATATTTAATAAACGTGCTCGTGTTACACTAGGAAATGGATAGAAAAAAGCGTGTTCATTGTAAGCACGTGTTCAATGTTAGCGGACCTAATCGATAACTGCCGTCAACGCTCTTTTATTACACGACATTAGCAACTCGCAAAATAATCATTATCCTTCATATTATTGTGCACGTGCGCAAAACGATTAATTGATTGGTCCAAGGTTTATCACCATCAGCAGAATAAAATACTAGGTAGCAGACGTATAGGCACTGAGAAATGAAGTTATAAATGATAATTACGTGTAAACATCTGGCGCCTCTGACTTAGTGAGTAATGAATACGTTAGGCCTATATAATATTATACATTCATAGATCTATGCTTGCACACACTGTATGCGGGGATCCAGAGGATCACGTATCGTGAGATTGTGATGTAAATGAATCACAAAGACAACACACTGTGAACCTAGTTGTTGCAATAGAACAAATGTTTTATCACAGCTGCAAGAAGTAGAGATTACCATAGAAAACCAAACTAAAACAATCCAAATGTTTAAAGATTTGACGTCAAAAAGTCTGAATGCATATTAAATGTGATATAATTATGTTAATCATCGCACTAAAACATTATTATCGTATTAAAGCTTCTGGATTGGTTTATAATGTGGATTTTGTAACAACATTGTGTTACTTGTATATAACGCGATTAATGGGATATAGACGTTTTAAAAATTGCAAGTACACTTTTTTGTGTGTATATGCACTTTATTATGCTGTTTGTATATAGAGGCAAAAATTATCGTACGTATACGGAGAATATGACAAAGAAGCATAGTGACGAAAATGAAGGTACATTGTAACAAAAATACAGACGGACATACGGTCAAATACAAATATCAGAAGATAAGGGGTTAACGAGCATACAGGAATGTCAGAATGAGATCGAAAATGTATGGAATTAAAATACACATGTAATGAAAACGATGTATAAAGAGAATGCGGTCTCGCAATGGCTGTTGGCAATCCGCTATTAATAACAGAATGAGAAGAATGTAAAAAATAACACGTACAATTGCAGCACATTTCAATCAAGCTAGATTTGACTGTCACAACAAGGCTGGAAGGTTCAAGGATATACCGGTATATTACACGTGTGCACGTTATTGAAACAGATAAACATAGGCCTACATCACATAGAAGACATCAGTGATAATAATGCGTCTAAAACATGCATCTTCTGTACTTTACTTACCTATACAACACGGATCCGCATCGCGTAGGTTTTACCTGCGAAAATAAAACAATGAGTTTACTACGAGCCTCCATAATCAATCAGTAGCATACATTACATCAATGACTGACTTATCACAGTGTCGGGTTTCTACAAAGTGCACGACGTTGCCACACACACACACACTGATGGGCGTGTCCACGTCTGTGACCACGCAGTGAGGCAGGCCAGAAAGACGAATAATGCAGGAAAAGGATGCAGTAGTAAAGTTAAAGGATTAGTGGTGAAAACGTGTTGTTTTATCTTACACGCTTGGATTAACCTATTTGTATAGTGTGTTAGTCACGAAATGTTTAAGCTTGGGCGTATGAATCGGGCGTCATTCTAGCCGCCCCTTTTCTTACCGCTAGAAAATTTGACATTTTTCATGGCAACCCCCCCCCCCCCCACCCCCACCCACATTTATCACATGTTTTGTATAAAATAGAATATTTTCAAACGGCTTAGGCCAGACTAAAAATGCTTTAATTTTCCAGGGCAAAAACACAAAAAATTTAGGGAAATTGTCAGGAAAAATTCCAACCCACCCTTGTAAAGCACTACTAATATATACACATGTGTTAAGTTCGAGTACCCAACCAGTGCCCATGATTGGTTTAAACAAACTGGGTATATACTATGTCTATGGGGGGAAATGCATATATAAAAGATACACTGCTGCAAGTGGGAAAAAAGGAGGCGGCTTGTTTGTCTATGTCATGGCCGCCTTGGCCTCGGTTTCCGGTGTAAAAGGTTATACATGTACCGTACATAGGAAGAGAGTTTCGGAAGCATGTATAAACTATAATGTATATATGTGGCCTACATACCTATTATAGTATAGGACTCTTAGTATCAACCAGACTTGCATTAATCACATAGCTTTGTGAGGGAGTTGGGCTTCTTATAGTAAGGTTCAGACTTGAACTCTCTCAATCCT
>JAUTCZ010030785.1:0-12813 GCA_032273805.1 Melanodrymia brightae | reverse complement strand
TACATACATACATACATACATACATACATACATACATACATACATACATGCATACATGCATACATGCATACATGCATTCATACATACATACATACATACATACATACATACATACATACATACATACATACATCAAGTAAAGAGAAATAATAGCTTTATTTCAAACGGAAACAGAGATTTTATGTTTAATTTCCTTGTATTATTTTCAATGTGGATAATGTGATAATCGATGGTAGCTACAAGGTTTATGTTAATGTTGTATTTACTTTCTGAAAAGTGATAGTTCTAAGAACTAGAGAATACGGATTTAATTGAATAAATAATGTTGTTAACCGTTTTGTATTTGACAATTGTGGAAATTAATGGTGCTTTTAACCATTTCGCCGTGCAGTGAAACTCATTTGGCAATTGGTTTAGTAGAATATTGAATTCCAGTGTACACAAATGCATCTTGCGTCTCGAAAAAGGGGAAAGAGCATTCAAACATTAAACCATAATTCATCATGATCAGTACTGGCATAATCTTCACATAAACAACACTTACACTCTTCTGGGATTATGTTGCCATCATCCAACTTCCACTGGAGGTCGGAATTAGTAAATGGGTAATAATTAATTATTGGAGAGCTATGGTTTTTAGTTAGGTGTGCTATTAATGGATATTTCCCATAGGCAATACACGTTCTGTAACCTCGCTATGGTGAGATATATGGCTATGTATTACTTTGAATTTGAACCAAGTGCTTGACTGTACACATAAATACGATTAAACTGGCGTTCCTGTTTAAGAAAGACTGGTTTGGTCGAGCGGATAATACGGTGTTGGGCTTCCAAGTGCCATTCGAATCGTTGCAGTAGGTTCCAATCCACTTGAGCATATACGTGTTAGTTTTTAGACACTAAGTCTTGTTACACTCCTTTTAAACTCTGCTCAGAGCCTTTAAGATTCGTCCAAAGAAGCACTATTAATATACGCCGAATATTAACACCACCCGTGTAAGATGTAATCTGCAAATACTATTTAAATAGTGATTCATGTGTTTATATCGTCACTCTTGACTCACTGGTATGGGGATATGAATTATTTATTTCGATAATGTTTGATTATTAAAGCTTGAGCGCGCGCCTTTCTTTACGTCCGCCTTAACGTCGAACCAGTGGCTTTAAAACAAACTTAATGTAAAGTAACGAGACTGGTTGATTTGTGATAGATTTACAGCTGAACTCACCTAATCCAACTGTGACTAATTATACGCCTCATTGCCATCATAGAACAGAGCAAACTGGTAGAAAATTAGCTTTTTGTAGATAAACTATCCGGGCTTGGCGTATAAAAAAACCAACAGTTTTTCTGGTAGCTCGCACTTTCGTTTTCGTTAGTCGGAATATCCAGCAAGACAAGTGCTTAGTATTAATTATAACTAGAGTCCATTTGCTTACAGAAATTAACGTATCACGATGTACACAGAATCAGAATGTTACACATATGTAAATTAAACTATCATGTGACATAATTATTATGTGTAATTACTGCAAATGAGACAGTCACTCTTCTGCCTAGCACGAATCGTGCCTATAAAACTACAACGTAATGTCAAATATATAATATATAGAAATAACACGTGGTTAATGTCCAGACTCAGTTCCGTGTTTCGACATTGAGACTGGACTAACATTTAATAATCTCGGGGTTAATACTTTTACGTCTCGGTCCCTAGAGTCAAACAGATATATGAATAAAACAATGTCTCCGTCTTAACCACTAAAAGTAACGTTCTCGACGTTTCGTCCATATAATATAGACATCATCAGAAGACAAAACAGGAAAGAGTCAAACAGGAAATCTTCAAAAGTACAATGTGCGACAATAATTGTGATAACCAATAGGCTATTGGTTGATTATGTTTATTACGAGTACACTGTGCTTTGACAAAGTGCTCCGTGAAGCATTTTATTAGTACAATTAACATTTTCTTACATTGTATTGCTTGCAATATCAATATATTTATATCCAATGCGTTTGTTGTAGCTTAATAAGGTCATTGGGAGTTTGTCAAAAATAGTTTGGCACGACGCATTAAGCTGTGATAACCATTTGGATGACCAGAAACACATTGCATAATACTAAATGTTGTAATTTTTATAATACAAGATTCTCCATTATACAAAAGCATTAGCTGCGCCAGCACGGTGGCATTGTTCCTTTAAAATAAACCGATTTATTACTATTGTAATGATCTGCTAGTAGAGGCGGCAGTTATCTAATCTGGGGTAATTTATGATTTATTAATATAGACTGACGTCGACAAATATTACTTCATCATTTTGTGCTGTGCTAATAATTTATAACAACAGAATACATGCTCCAATGAAATTAATTAATTATTTTAGATTGTAGACACCTGCGTTTTGGAGGATTATAGTTGGAAATCACCCAATAAAAAATTAAGGTAAAATCTATATTTTAAACCCCAACAAACTTTTTGTATATATTAATCGAAGTCTTCATAACACTATTTAAAAGAGGGATTTTCTAACAATAATCGTATGGACCATGCAGGTGTGCGCGAACAGAGCGTTTGGTGTACTCGGTACAATCCTCTCCATCTGCCTTTGTGTGGAGTGTTTTCCTGGTGCATGCTACACTTACCAGTTAGTCATTCAGTCAGTCAGTCAGTCAGTCAGTCAGTTAGTTAGTCAAGTTACAACGTATTTACGTGCTTATTCTAAACAACTACTCCAGCTGCCTCGACTGCCTGCCCAGGACAGAAGTTAGGGTTATAATAATATGAGATGGGAAACCCGCTAGTCCTATTTAATAAGCAGCAAATGGATCTTTTATATGCACTTTTCCACATGATACATCATATTGAGCTTTGCGGAGCACTCACTCTTGGTTGGCGCCGGTGTAATGGTAATAGAATTCCGTAGGAATACAGCTCCGAATGCTATAGAACTTACATAACTAGGATTCCTAGTCCAAACCACTTTTTCTTACATGAACTCTAGGACTTGTAGGTAATATCTTGTTTTATGGATCAGACCATTAAAACATCCAATGCCTCGATTGGGATTCGAACCCAGTACCAGCCAGCCATATTGCCCGAAGCGTTCCCCACTACACGAATGAAGGCTGTGCACATTATCAATTAACTGGACAAGTGTTTATTATTGAAATCAAGACATTCAGTCACGTGTTTCAGCCGTCTTGTCATATTGTGATTTTGATCAGTTTGCAGGTGTTACAGCCTTAACATTCCCTCAAGATATGTGTACGTATAACATTCCCTCAAGATATGTGTACGTATAACATTCCCTCAAGATATGTGTACGTATAACATCCCTCAAGATATGTGTACGTATAACATTCCCTCAGGATATGTGTACGTATAACATTCCCTCAAGATATGTGTACGTATAACATTCCCTCAAGATATATGTACGTATAACATTCCCTCAAGATATGTGTACGTATAACATTCCCTCAAGATATGTGTACGTATTACGACACTGCCCGTGTTTTGTCATAACACAGCTGTTAATAAAATATAAATATCCGAGCCTTTGGCGATGTCGCTTCAAGATCTCGGAAAGTGTTATGCGAAAGCAACTATAGTGTAATAAATGCATTACCCCTATAACTTACCACCTCATCTATGATATAAACCTATTATAGTTGGTTTATCTAATAACTTACATCCACGCCATAAAGCCATTAGACACGTTCTTGTATTACCCTGTGTAATTAAAGGACTATGTAAATTACTACGGATAACATGCCACTTGTTTACAAGCCTCGAAAAGTATTTTTATTACAGGAATTATATCAAGTCACCTAAAGTTATGACTACATTATGATGTACCAAACGCGATGACGTCATATTACCATTACACACTACAGAACTTTGGAATAGCATTTCTTGACAAGCCCTAACTACGACTAATCACGAGTATATATAGCTGACTAGAGACTCCGAATACATGACCTCTCTTTCAATTCCATGCCTGGGCCCTATCGTAGGAAACCTTATTAACTTTTATTAATGAGCTATATAATACGATGCCTGTGCTATGTCAGATGTATTCATTGATTCGATAATCCTGTGGTTTTAATTAGAGGATCTGGATGCGTTGCGTTTAGAGCGAAATTACTTTTGAAAAAATCATGTTCCGACAGGAAAATGCTGCTAGTGACATTCTTGATGTTGCAACGGATATGTCCTTGTCTCTTTGACACACATTACACCAACTAAATCTCTTTTCATTTCCATTGTAATGTCGACATTGAATCAATAAAGGTGGAGTGTACAAGATAATATTATATGATACACGAGCTTCGTACCAAACGAACAGGCACCCAGTGTCAATTTTAGGATATCGAGTGTGTGGATATTGACACTATGTTACGTGATTCTATTTATTTATTTATTTATTTATTATGCTGTAAGAAAGTCAAATTAAGGCATACAAAACATTCGTATTGTTTGTTCTTAATACAAATTAGACGGATCACCCAGTCTTCCTCCACTGTTATATTCGATGTACGTTCTACCTGTTTTAATGATATTACAGACTGGTTTATTTTTTTTATATAAGATCGGTTTTTATTAGTGGATAATCGTTTGTTAAGCATTTGTGAACTAACGATAAGGTAATGTAATAGTCCTTGAGAGGAAGATAATTTCCACCATCATTCAACATCTGTCACACGGCTTTCCTGCATGCTGGATAACAGATCTAGAAGGGAAACGAATTCCTCCGGAAATAATGTCGGTAATGCTTCATAATGTGTCTATGGGTCACAAAAGAAATGTAATAGTTGTATCCAATGACCACTCCACTCCAACATTTGCAAAAACAGGCACCATTTTAGTGTTAAAAGATTACACAAATTCCGACCAGAATTTTGTATACGTGTAAGCTCTGCAGTGAACAATATAACGTGGTTTGTCCCAAGTTAATGATCTACAGTTGCAATATTCAGTTGAAAGCAACAATAATGAGAAACTGTCATACATTTCCTCGTGTATTATAAAGAAACGACATCATTAAACTCGAGTCAGTGAGCTAATCTGGTGATATTGCGAGCGTTCCATCATTTATTACAGGATGTGTTGTCAGTAGATGAAACATCAGTTGGCATCCTACATTCACAATAGTTTGCACACAGGATGTGAACGAAAGGAGCAACATAGAACAGTATTATGTGTCAAAGTATCAATTTAAATAACACAAACATACACGCGCACGCACACACCCCCACACACACACACACGCACACGCACGCACACCTAGTTTACACACAATTGTTTATGAAATTAACACAAGTATTAATTAACAGGAATAATAACTACATACATGTAAATAAAAAAGCATTGGATTACAGTATAATATGCAATTAAGTGGGATCTTCTGCAAATGGACATTTTCCAATTCCAGCACAATTAATGCATCACTCAGGCAATCACGACCTGACATTACCCTTCAATTCACTTTATAATCAAATAAAGACATCTTCACTTTCAAACCTAACTGACCGGTCAACTTGGGTCCGGCGAGTGAATAGAATTAGCATACTGAAATAAACCATTCTGATTGCGGGGCGAAGCGGAACGTTTTTCAACTTTTTTGTTTATAAAGGCAGCAATTCTGGGCGGGTTTTTAAAAAATTTAATTTAGCATCTATTTTAAGTGATGTTGTTTTTCAGTAAGAGAAAGAAGTAAACAAAACCATAGCCGCTGTTTTTAAGGTATAAACGTGACCATAATTATCAATACGAGTTTCTCGCTGAAAACTTGTCTGGTAGATCTATGAATCAAAAACTGGATAGTAGTACTACATTTCATTCATATTTATTTTAAGTTTGCTAATCGTATGAAATAGCCTCACATTTGCTAAAGTGTTTCGTACTCAAAGGTTATTGAGTATGCTAAGCCCGTGCAATTTAACGTCCATGCCAATCACGTGTCCTTGTCATGACAATCGCCGATAACAGATGTGGATACGCGGAAATATCGCCAACATCTGTTATCATGCATCACTGTTTTAATTAACAGTCGATCATGAGTCAGTCAGTGAATGTCAACACTGCATAAATATCACTTTGTCTTTGTGTTGTGCAGAGGAACTATAGCGAGCACTATGTTAATAGTGTCGGTATAAAGAACGACTAGTCTGGTGGACACGAAAGTCTGGTAATATTGTAACAAAATGGATGAAATAATAAAATTAAAGTCTATGCTGTCTTTTTCGGTCCCTAATCGTGTCGTGGTGACATCTTGTGTGCCTTAATTACCTATGTCTACGGAGTCTAGTACTTCGTTGAGGTTGACACAAGCCCTAGTTGTCAAAGAGTAGGCGCCAAAAAACATATCCATTTGGGTTTGACAAATGGGCTTACAACCCATTCCCGTAAAAAAATATTGTGATAGTATAGAAACTGAAACCAGAAATCAAAACTGTTTAGTATGATTCTAAACATCTAGGCGGTCAATCCTATGTGAGACCAAACGTCTTAAGAATGACCCCAACTGTATTATCAAAAGTGGAATTGCAACGGGCCCCTGCTGGTAAAATAAAAAGAGGATGACCAAAAGAAACGTGGAGATGAATGTTTTTTGTTAGAGGGTAAAAACAATCTGAACTGGGGACCGCATGCTAGAAAAGTCCGCAAAAAACCAGGCAGCCGTGGCGGTATCTGATAATGGCAGTATGTGCATCAAAACACGAAGTGGATTAAGTAAGTACGCAATGAAACAAATAATCAGATCCATAAAACGAGATATTACTGGCTTTATTATAAGTAAATAAAAACCCATACAACTACATGTATGTTACTAATGCAAGTTTGGTTAGGACGACGATTTATTGGTATGTAGGTCGCATAGCATTATTTTAAACGTATTCCCTTTACACCCGTCTATTATGCATTTCTACATGGATCTATGAACCCCACTACACCCACCCGCCGCCTCGTACTCCAAAAACATAATAATAATGATTTATTATTTTGTACCGACGATTGGCTCGATACGAAATTATGAACTATTTGATGTCTGTAATTATATTAATCTTTGGAGAAATATTGTGAAGACATTCCCTCAAACGTATAATAATATATTCCGAATGCCAATCAGCTCTCAGTGTTGACATACATTTATACACTAAGCTAGAAGCTTTGATATTTTCAATTGGGAACTGTCATTCAATTCTGCTCATTAGAATGACGTTACGTATACGCTGTCGATCACAGCCGCATTCGCTTTCATTTCAACTCACACGCTGTCTGTTCCAGAAACCTATTTCACCAAACTCATTTATAATTAAAAACTAATACAATATTATAGGACTAGGAGCAGGGTATGAGTGGTTATAGGCATTGGTTCTTTTTTGTAAATAAGATGTCACTGGGCCGCGGGCCAGAGACAAAATTTATCAAGATGTTCAAGCGAGAGTTTTTTAACAAAGCCGCAACGGTGTACACTCAAACAAGTCTGTATTACACATTGACGTATGTGTTCGCGAAAGAGGATAATGTATTACCAATTATTGGAAAACATATGCATGGTATTCTTTTTGCTGTAACGTCCCTATGGAAAGATAGCAATTTGTTTACATCTCGTGATGTAACAGAACGCCGTTAACACAAAGAGATTGCATGTTGGTAGTAGCTGAAAGCCCTTGACGTCACATCGTCGCATTTAAAGTTCTCATTGGTGAATGTGAAATTGAGTGTTTTAGTCGTTACTACATAGGACTACGACCAAACTTCCATGTCTTAATAACTAATTAAACACGACTAATCAATATGGGTAATGTATACAATAACCTACTCGATACTCAGAATTACAGGTTAACTGTCCTTCGTGAAGTTCATGTTTTCAGTCCCTGGCTAAAGCTTGTGACTAACATTAACTTCATTGGGGAAAGATAATCTGTACTTCCTCGTTACTCGTAAGTTATTGTCTATATCCTGCACCGCCGATGGCTCTTGTAATCTCGAAATGTTTGGTTAAAAACAGTCTTGACTCCCTCGTATGGAATTACGTAATTCGATAAATTTTAGATAATCTAATTATCACCTAATTGACACCTGCTGTTTGTGAACCAAAGCTTAAACTTTATTTAATCTTGCCAACGAACGGTATAATGACGTACGCAAGAAACTCTATTAGTGGTATAGAAGTAATATTAAGCGATAGTGTATCTTAGAAGACTCAGATGTGATGATGGTCCTGTGTCTGGATATACATGTAGAAACACCAGACGTCTGATTGAGTTAAAGGCTTCGTCACACGAGCATACAATGGTCTGATTGAGTTAAAGGGTCCCTCACACCATCATAAAATGTTGAAAGCAAATTCAGTGCAAAATTGTTGACGCCAGTCGTGCCACTACCTTGAATGCGATTTCGGTTCACATGGACGGAAAACTTGGATAATGTAATATTACAGACAACAGTAGTGAGGTTTATTTGGCAGGAATTACGCTACTACTATAGCTGCATCATAGACAGGTCCGTGCCACCTGCGCCACGCACAAACACTTGGGTTTACTTGTATAATTATGGAATCTGAACCATTCTATTCGTATGTGTCCGATGTATTACGGGTCACCTATATGCATACGCATACATTGGATCTACGCTTCGTTTCATGTACTTCAACTAGACATGGCGTAGGCTGGAAGATATATGGAGTGTTTTGTTCACCACATTCGATCGTTGCGTGCTGCGTAATTGATTAAACATAATAAGCATTTTTTCAGGATCGCAGCTATTTGCGAGCTTTCGTCAATCATTGAAAAAAAAAACAATTTCTTAACAATTTTACACAGTGACTTTCACATGACGGAGTGCCCTATAAATAATCTAGTGCACATTTTAATGTCAATTTGACAAATGCGTCGGAGGAGTCCAGTGCGTCATAAAATTCTATGTCCCGATCAAAACAATTTAAACTTCGTTATGAACGTCGTCAAGAAATAGATGGATAGCATGTATATAATCGTTGATATAACTTGTATATCCCTGTAATGAACATAACTCTCTGCCGAAGTCAGAGGTTGAGCCCATGACAGTTGTGCTAGAACACTTTTCTGATGAAAGCACACCAAACATGATCAAAACCCAAACCCATTGTATACTAAACGACGGAAAGAGACGTTTGATAAACAGGGCAGCTGTTCAGTACTACTGAAAACAAAAGGTAGATGGTATTAAGCTGGTTTACGTAGACCTTGCGACCACTACTAATCAGTCGCCGAATGACGTGCTTGCACCAGACCGACATTGTGTCACGATCGCTTGGAACGTATTCGTTGACAGGATAGCACACACCACGGAATTTGATAAACCAGTCGTGGATCACTGGCTAGAACGGAAAATAGCCCATAAAATGTTTTGTCCTGTGGAGGATCGATCCCTCGACCCATCCCGCCACCGGCAGACATTCTACCTCTAGAGAAAGAAACAAACCATTTTACCCAAAACCAGTAATCTTGATCATCTGTTGAAGTTGACCATCTTTAGATTTCCACACAATAATATTTCCCTGCTCATCTCCACTGACCAGATTGTTACCCTCCGAAGCCAGGTCACTTATAGGACAAGTGTGGCCTGAAAACACAATAAACAAGAGCCATTACACTCAAATGAAATTAATTAGCTACATGTGTTTAAATGATATAATATAAAATATATTATAAACTTATCACTTGAATGGGAGGTATTAGATCTTGTTATAATCTGAAAAACATTAACACAACCAATTACTAGCGGTTGTATAAACCGTGATGAGATTAAGAAAATACTTATATATTATAACTTTGTGATAAAAAATGTGTTTATTTCACCAAAAACATGATTATTTTAACAACTTCAAAGAGAATAAGAATTATACTAATTTTTTCATACATCTCTCATTTAATGGACATTAGTGAATGTGATGTCATCCACAATGAAATTGTGACATTTTTGCAAAGCAACTACAAAAATTATGAGCATAGGTGTAATAACCAGCCACTTGTATTAAGTGACCATATTGTTATTATCTTCAATCATCTAATTTAGTAGACATAACTTGTATAATGCAACTACTATTCGGAATTGATGATATCGTTATTGTTTATAACAATGTTTATAAGTGATATAGCTAGTAGTATTTGTCAAACCTTTAAGTGTGCCTTCATATGTAATATTTGCAGCTCTGGCTGGAACCTTGAGTATAAGAATTTGACCCGATTCAGTGCCTGCATGGAAAAAAAAACAACTTGAAAATACATATTCTACCGGGGTATATAATTAATGCAACTAGGAATGCACAGCATTACTGGTATACTGATAAATTACAGTTAAAAATGTAAATAATGTGTTATGATATGCCAGACCTGTACCGATATGCTCAGTAATTTTCACAATAGTCTGTTGTCAATCGGGAATATGCTTTAGTAAAAAATAGAGTTTGGCCTTTGATAGACCAGTCGTGGATCACTGGTTGTAATTGGACATAACCCAACGGGTAGGATCGATTCTTCGAACCATCGCGCCACTGCGGAAGCTTTACCAGTGGACTACGTCCTGCTCTGTCAGCTTCAGTAATGAATTGACTGTATTTTATAGGGACAGTGATGAACAACAACTTACCAACACAAACAAAGCATTCATCCACTCCAGCAATACCTCGTCCAAAGTTACTCTTGTCCTGTTTATCTGATGAAGCACAAAAATAAGAAAACACAATTGATGTTAGATTACCAAATAACATTTAAGGAATTATGAGAACCAATGTATAAAAAAGAATCTTTATCAAATTTCAGGTTTGCTTCTTTAAAGCATATTACGATTATTTATAAAAAAATAGATCAAAAAGTAAATGCTTTGCTTAACAAAACTTTTCTCACTATTTATTATTGACAAATAATCTGTCATCACGTCAAAAATGAAATCTAATGCAAAAATTTAGTTTGTGTTGTCCATTATATGGATGACATCATGTACCGGTAAGTATTTTTGTGACAAAAATCGAGATCTCAAATTATAAAACTAATAAATTTTGATACCTAAATTTGGAACAATATAGATGACAATACCATAAGTGGAATGCCAATAATAATACACTACATTAAAGTAGAATAGAAGTCTCAAAACTGAAATGAGAAATAACAGTGTCTCGCTACAAACATTTAACTCACGACCTTAATAGTGAACAAAATGATCTTACTACCAAAATGTGAAATAAAAGGTCTCACAAGGTTGTGTAACAAATGTGCTGAAACAAGTAGTTCAAGAACTAACCTCCAGTATCCCCTGCACTGAGAGCCTGCCAGTAGATCATTGCAGAGCCGTCAGACTCGAACATCTGAAGAAAATATCAATTGGTAGTATGTAATTGTAAACAGATACAGGGGTTCTAGAATTTTTATTAATTTCACTTGCCATGGGGCTAGTAGATTCGAAAATTCACTGGCCGTGGCTGAAGATTCACTTGCCCAATTTTTAAATACCAATATAATAAAAAAAAAATTAAAAAAAATGAAAGTAAATCAATTTTTTTTACTCCCGATCGGACACGGCCAAAGCAATAATTTGGTGGCCCAAGTGTAAAAATCACTGTATTATAGAACCCCTACAGGTATATTAAATTACATCTATAATGTTGTTATTTCAAAGGATTACTGATCAGAGAATTACAATCACACAGGGTTCAACAGATACTACATGTATATACGCCGTATTTGTTTATACCTTAGCAAGCATCTAAAGATGTATCATTGTTCTTCAGTAAGGCAAGACATGGCTTTTCAATTTGGACGTGAATAACTACATACGATAGCTATCAACTTATTTACAACTTCACACTCTTATACTATTAGTTATAGAACTAATCAACATGTGCAACCCTTGAAATTCAATTTTTTTTATAATGGCACTTGATTGCAGTTGAAAACTAATTTTGTCGAAATGAAGGAATTGCAAGGGTGAAGCCCTGAGGAATGAGAATAGATTTTTTTATTTTTTATTACTGGCGATGGCAACAGTATGCTGTTCCAAATCAATTTAGCAAAAATTGAAGCCTGGGTATATTTCGTGTGGTGGATGCTTTGATTTAGTTGTTTTTGTGGTGGTGTTATATTGATATAAATATCTTACATGTATGTCAAATACTGTAAAATGGGTAATTTGGTACTAAATATTTGTGACAAAACTATCAACTCACAATGTCTTATTTTCTCATTGTATAAGATAAATTGCATCATTTTTCAATGGTATTAATGTTAGTGATTATTTATATCATTGTAAGTTTTGCAGTTAAATTACAAATGCAAAAACTGCATTTATTTTTTTGAAGTTTAATGGAAACATAACACATACATGTATGCACATCTATTATTTTCAAATCAAACCTGTATTCCTCGTTGAGTTGTTAAGACAAAGATAGTTCTTATTGGCAAGACAATCCATTTTGCCTGAAAAAGAAATTTGTATGCTTTATTACTTTAATAGTTCATTGATCGGTCAGAATATGGAAATAAATATTTGAATCGGCCTACTTGCCGACGACACTGTTTCGTAGGATGCCACCATCTTTGATGGAGTTTTCTTCGCATCGGAGATTCATATCGTTAACACTGTGGAATTTTGGGTGCAATTGGACACGACAGACACGGCTTGTTTCATTTTGACTACTTACCTAATTATTTATTATACAGTTTTGGGCGGGCAAAGCGCTGGTATACCCCCATCAACATCTGTGCGCAACTGCACTGTAAAAGTCAATGGGTGGAACATGGACGTAATATCAAATCCACATCTC
>JAUTCZ010030674.1:0-12818 GCA_032273805.1 Melanodrymia brightae | reverse complement strand
ATATAGAACGATTAGATTTATAACGACACCAAAATAGAGTTTGTGATAGTTTTGGAATGTTTGCGTGGAAATCGTGGGGTTTTTTTTTCAAAACTTTGGACATACGAAAAAACATTTAGGGTCAGCAGGTTCAAATTAGAGTCGGTGGGGTAACCGGAAACAAACAACATTTTATGATACGCCTTAACTACAGAGGTGTCACACATTGATTATAAATCAACACTTGGAGTTGGTCTCAGAGGAAACCTGCTGCCGTCACATGATAGGCTACTCTTCTGCGAATAACAGCAAGGGATCTTTTACAGACACGATAGCTTTAAAGGTCCACCGACGATATTGATCGTTGTATCCATCGAGCCACAGTCGGACGCTGTACCGCTTAGCTACGTCCAACTCCGACACTGACACCAAATTATTAAATGACCAGCGCAGCAACTGTTGCATTTGAACTGTTGCAGTCATCTGGATCAAATTTATCTACGCCAAAAAAATTGAAATCTAATATACCAATAGAAATATACACAATATACTACACAAGAAAGATTACCTGACGTGTGTTATTTGTCCATTTTACTTCTAGTCTGACAGTAAAATATTGATTATCGAGAAACAGCAAACTTTCAAGAACCCATATTGATAGAAATAAGGGAGATAACTCCAGTGAGGATCATGCTAAAATAGCTCCGTACCAAAACGGATGTTTTGCTCGTTTTTAATTTTTTGCATAAAGCGACGGACTTTTTATTGCTAAACAATGTTTTAAATACTAGATAAATGATGTTTTTTTGTTACCCGCACGTCGTAAACATTTGTCGGCTTATGAATGTGTGAAATCTGTTTATAGGGCCTACAATAAAAAAAAGGGATCATGTTTTTTAAAACAAGTTTGCATGTTTATGATATCCATTTTTCTTTTAAAATGTTAAAGGTTCAAGCACATCTGTTCTGGACCCCGAAAACCTTCTGCTTATTTTACTAGCAGAGCATCTTTTATATACTAACAGCTACGACAATAAATACTACGACCTTTGTTAACAAATAGGCCTAGTAGGCCTACGATACTCGTCGGTCCAAGTGGTATTGCGAAACACTCACTAGAGTTGAAGACAGTATTGTGGTTAAAATCCCATCGCCACGAGCGGGATTCGAACCCGGTACCTACCAGTCTGGAGCCCGGTGGTACAACCACTACACCATGGAGACCAGTTCTTTTTTCTTTTGCAGACTAATTCTCACGTATACACACGCACGCACGCGCGCACACACACGCACACACACACACTGCGTGCGTGCGTTCGTGCGTGCATGCCTGCGTGTATGTGTATTTATATGCAATACGTATTACATATATCATGCAAATAAATACACACGCACGCACACACACACTGCGTGTGCGTGCGTGTGTGCGCGTGCGTGTGTGTGTGTGTGTGTGTGTACATGGTATTAAATTCGAATTATTCTTGTTTCAAATCGCGTTGACCAGGCTGTTGAAGGCGAAGTCATGTGAACGGTGGACGGGGTGCATGGTTGTGTTTTTGATGTGAGATTATTAAGAATGTTACATTAAATCAAAAGATGACTTATAACACTTTAACTGATGGTCCATCGTGCTAGCACAGTCTATTAATAACATCGTCTATCGATTCTCTATAAAAAGAGCTCAGATAACACGACTCATTCCGTGACTATACAAAGCAGACGTTAGAGAAAATGAATATTCTCCTATTGGCCTTCATTACAATTTCGTCAGCTTAAACTGCTAACAAAACTATTTGGTGATCATCTGATTCACTGTAACATCAAAAACTAACTTTCAAATTATGTTATACCTAAAATGATTAATTAATTAATCTCCTTGTTTACATAATTTTAGGTAAAAACAAACCACCCACAAATCCAAACTAATTGTTGATGATTCTGTTTCGATAATACGGCGCATTGTGTATTACGCTGTTGGGAGCGAGTAATCGATACCCTATGGGAATGTTTGATCAAACTCTGTAGCATGCACGATAGCTACATTCTAATGGGAAAGTGCATATACCCGCCGCCCCCATCCCAAACCCTCAGAGGTGCTGCTGAAAAACAAAGTAACGTTTTTCCTCTGTAAATATTGTTGAATGTTTCTAAAAATAAAAAACAAATACTGCGCAATGATAAACATTAAGATGGTTTTCGCAGTTAGGGATCGTACCTAATGAGTTTCATAATTCGAGCAATGGTCGGAATGGATCAATGTCATGTTCGGATCGCTTTCAAGTTTCATATAAAAACATCGCTGTTTATCAATGTTTGTTTTTAGGATTAGGAGGGGATGGGTGTGGGAGTCAAACCCAATCCTAATTTTGTTCGGATTGTGAAAAACATTGACATAATTTTATACACGGACCCATATATTGTCCGAATTTACGACACATAACTATATTATGTGCATGGTTGAAAAAGTAAATTCGATCTAGTACGATGACCTCCGGCTTTAAAGATTAATTTAACAATTGCATAATACTAATTTTTGCATGAACACGTGCATGTGAAATGTCATTCAAAATCTCGAGTATAGTCTCTGTTCAAATGCATTCATCCCAGAGCGTTGTTTCGAAGAAAAAGTAGGAAGACGTAGGCTATCTCACAAATTTTGCGTCTTTGTATTTCAGACCTTTGAGATTGCAATAGTTAACTATTGCAGGTGTTCTTTGCTGCATGCTGATGCTAATCCCAGATCATACGATTTGTCCTCCAAATAGATCATTCCTCCAAAACGATAACGTTAGTGTACTGTGACTGAGTGCGTTCTTCAAAATGGCCGCCAAAATAATTTTGGAAACGTATGTTATTTTGATTTTGTATCATGTAACATGCAATAGTATCAATGATTTTTCAATGTATATTATAATGGTTGTCATGAAAATTCAAGATGGCTGCAATATGTATTGCTTACTTAAATAACCAATATATTATGGATATATCTCCACAATATTGAAATATCAACACAATATCAGCTATGTTACTATCACACTTAAATATCACTACCATAAAATATCATTGCCATAATCTGATGTAGGATTCCTTGGGTTATTTCCAGTTCCAAACCAGTGATCCACGACTGCTCCATCAAATGCCGTGGTGTGTGCTATCCTGTCTGTGGGAAAGTGTATATTAAAGATCCCTTCCTGTTATTCGGTATGTGGCGGCAACGGGTTTCCCCTGTGACTATGTGTTGATATGACCGTGCATTTGATATCCAACAACCGCTAATTGGTATCACTTTGATGTGCTTCAGTGTTGATACTTACAGTAGGCCTAAGGAGATGTGAAAACCTAATACGAAAACTAATACGTGATAATTATAGCGAAACACTTTATACAAGATTATTGTTTAATGACACTACATGTGCACATTAATTTGATTAAAATGGTTGTCACACTTTTTTGGCGGCAAATGTGTCGACTCAATTACTCTTCTAAACCATATAAAACTTCAGAAACACATTTGTGGCGTTATATTTGTAAAAGATATGATATGCAATTTCAGTTATATCTTAAGCAACTTTCAGAATTATTTATTTGAATTAAACCGATTATTCAATGTATGCTTTAACTTAAATAAACAAATGTCAGTTTTTTGTTGACTTTTCGGCAGACATTCACCTGGCAGAGCTAGTTTAGGTATTTTGACGCCAAATCCCGTTACCAGTTATCATCGGATTATGGATATCAAACATATGGTAGTTTTGGCACACCATTTTAGAAAACGCTTGTTATCGCAACATTGATTACTTTTTAATTATCAGAAAGACATCTTTTATAACCACTTGTTAATATAACACGGATACCACTTCACCCGCATATCAAAATTTCAAAATGTACTATGGACCCATACGATAAAAGTATGGTCATTGTTACAAAAGTGCAGAAATTTCTGAAGTTTTGGTTTTCAAAGGTTAACATCTGGGTTTCAGTTCACAAAATCTAAAAGATGGTGTTAAACGATGATCTATTTTCACAATTGTGCAATAAATGGTTAATTTAAACTTTGTAATAAACGTCATGTTGTACTGAAGACATTTGTTCCCCGCAATATGTCAGCGATGAGGCATATCAATATACCGGTAGTCCGAATTTGACTATAAATGCGGAGTTTACGGATTTCTGAAGTGTACACGGAAAGTGTCTTCACTTGGCACCATTGTTATTAATGTTCGTGTATTGCTTGTTTGGTTTAATTATCAGCGTTTCTCGGATCTATCTGTCTCTCTGTATAATATTTAATTATTTTCATCTTAAACTATACGACATGATCGACATGCATCATGCCGAAATTATTTTACAGTGTCCTCGTGTTCTCCGTCCCTTTGTGAATAAAGAAATCAACAGTCTCATTACCTCTTCATTACAACGTTTGAGATTACAGGATTGATTGTGAACTCCGGTGATAACTAGTGCACTGTGTTAGTTTTGCAGTTTCGTCATGGTCTACAACTCATTTGCCAATGAAGAAATCACTCATTCAGTCTCATTACCTCTTCATTACAACATTTGGGATTACAGGATTGATTGTGAACACTGACGATAACTAGTGCACTGTGTTAGTTTTGCAGTTTCGTCATGGTCTACTGTGTAACATCCCCTTGTGAATAACGAAACCACCTAGTCTCATTACTTCTTCATTACAACGTTTGGGATTTCAAGATTCACTGTGAACTCCAACAATAACTAGTCCACTGTGTTAGTGTTGCACACAGTTTAATCATGGTCTACATCCCCTTGTGAATAAAAAAATCCCCTAATCTCATTACCTCTTCATTACAACGTTTGGGATTACAGGATTCATTGTGAACTCCGATGATAACTAGTGTGTTAGTTTTTCCCACAGAACAACCACCACTTTTGGATTTGGCAAATATTCCATGTCTGCCGTCGGCAAGCTGTACCTTGTAGTAACACCCGTTTACTGTCACGCCATGTTTGTAGGCTACATCAGCATGTTGTATTCCAAGTAGAATGTGTTGAAACTCGCTAGCCAGGATGTTGAAACCATAACTGCCAGCAAGAATTAGACCCGTGCCTATGTCCACAATTGCAGCTTGGGTAATCTGGCCTGAACCAATCAGAAAATCATAAATATAATCATCCCAAATCTTGTTAATGTATTCAGCTCTTAGAGAATCCAGCACTTTAGAGTGTTCAATGTCTTGTTGTTGGTTTGCTGCTAAAGTACTACTTTTCAGATCTGACTCTTCAGGTTTACATTCAAGTTCACTCGGATTCACATTTGCTTCTTGATTTATGATCTCTGGTGTAATATCGTCTGCATCACCGAGAGGCTGTTCCAAACTATGCATTGATTCACCACCAGCATGGTTTACTAAGTGCGCATTCTCTACACCATCCACCCTACTACATACTCGATACCCATTGTCGTTAACAGCACATTTAACTTCAGACAGAACATATCCAGAATCTTGTTCATTTTCTATGCTCTGCGTCTCCAATGTGCCATCATCTTCTATATGTTCGCAATCCTCTAGCTCTTCTACAGGACGTTTCTCTGCATCTGAATGTTCACAAATCAGCCTCTTTTCATTACTTCCAAATATGAGGCTGTCAATTTGCTTATAAGTTTTGTCATCTCCGTCAAACTTAATTTGTTCTGATTGATCTTTTCTGTATAACCCGGACGTAAACTTTTCGCCATCTTCACTTTCTTTCCTATCGAAATTGAGAGTCCTACGTTTGATTTGAACATTTATTTTCATTAGGTTACATTCACTTTCCATGGCACAAGGTGGCACCTCCGTAACCGACATTTTGTCAGTTGGACAGTTGTGAGTGAAAGCTCGTCAGTAATTTATTCGACAGTTGGTATCCCAGTGACAGACCACAGAACTGGTCCTGTCTATACATACGTGCTATAAACAAATGTCTAATATCGATCACAGGGTGTAAGAAATGTGCGAGAAGCCTACAACAAAAGCACCGTGCTTGAACGAATCCGTGTGAACGCATTTTCGTCAAACCTTTATACTACACTGACTTTATGAAACAGCTATTGCGCATACAAAATCTAGTTGAATGGCAGACAGTCTTGGTTGTGTTATCATGCTGCATGTATCGACTGAACAAGCATTAATATTTGTGAATATAGACCTATTGAATATAATATATTCGGAAACAAATAAACAAAATATTTCATATTTGCTCTGTTTGCATTGAAGCCAGTTTGATAAATAAGAATCACTCAACTATACATGAGCTTAATGCATGCTTATAGCTACACTGGATTATGCATAGATTTTCTTTATTCTCTAAATACATACTACGGTGGTCGGCGGGGTGTTATTAACATCAATTACAAAAAATATTTCTTATTTGACTTGTTCACGTATTCCATGCTTTTCTTTTACGTTGAACTTTTGTTGGAATATACAATAGAGTAGTGTGTGTTTGAACCAAGCAAAGCAGTTTCACCTAATTATATCCACGCCAGGTTCAAATACCTTATATAAATTGCGTTAGATTATACACAGTTTAGAACGAGCAGACAATTCATTTTTCTGCGAAATGAACTAAAAATTAATAAGTTGTCAGTTGGAGCATTAAACGTTGACATAATATTCATTCAAATATAAATGTTACGCTTGAATGCATATTATATGTAAAGGTTTAACGCTCCAACTAAACAGTTATCCAACCATGGACTAAAGTAGATATACTTCAATTCAGATAAAGTTGTTTACATGTATTATTATCTAGGCTTATGTATACAAAGTCGACAAAGGAATTGATTAATGATGCCAGGGTTCATACACAATGTTAAGATAATGACTTAATAATGCGTGTATAATTCTAATGTCCATAAACTATTTAAAAACTAACTTTACCTGAAACGTGTTGCATTGCTTGCAATGAAATTTTCTGGCAAATCTGATTTTAAAATAAATCTGATGACGTACTTACGTACATACACACGCACGCACCTATATAATATACTTATATAGTACTTATATTGTAGGCCTATTTATATAATAGTATGATGAACATGAAAATGGCTATTTTTCCATCATAGCACCAATATAACGTAGAACATTGGTCAGGATCTTGGGAAAGCTGCGCTAGTGTGTATCATCACAGCTTTGGCTGTGATTCGTGAATACACGCTATCTAGACTTTATCGCAATATCACTTCGACTCTGCCTTGCGCAGAGATATGCTTTTGGCCATGTCATTGTTTTATCGTTTAGATCTATATATTAATCTATAGATAAATTCAGTCAGTTTGGAGAATTCAAACATATAAAGTCAGAATGGCATAAGTAGTAAAACTACATAATCACAATCTTTTTAATATCTAAGTAAGTTGAGACAAAGCTGTAATATGCACTCGTGAATCACGGTGGAAACAAGTTAACCTCATAAATATACATTTAGTCCATCTGATATTCGCGAAAAGATAACTAATACTCTGATTGATTACCCTAAACATGAGACACTGTCCATATGTATCTGGGTTGCCTCAATACAGTGTAATCGAATAGATAATTATTGACAAGAAATTAAATACAACTATACAACTATAAGCTATAATCCAAAAGCGACTAGTGTGTCATTACATACAGTAATCTCTAAACACGTTTTACGTTACTTTGGTATAAAACAAAATGAAATACATGCGTATATACGATGGCTATTAGCCATTAAACTTCAACATATTGCATTAAATGGTGATAACGAGTTTATTAAATATATTCTTTAAATTTTAGATGGAATTCAAATTTTAACATTTATTTAACATAGATGTTAATTTTTGCTCTAATGGATGTCCAAATATATCGTCTAAGAAAGTTTTTTTTTATATCAAGCTCACAATAATTAAATACAACAATCAAGTTTTCTTTTAATTATGAACACATTTCAATAATAGTAAATATAGGCCTACCACTAGCCCTGCAATAGCCCAATTATTAAGCCTACCTGTTTATTGAACGCCAATAAACCACTTGGTCAACCATCCATCCAACGCTGAATATGACGGCACAAAACGATGGTGACACTTTACTTGTTTTCCATTATCACTGACATGTATCTGTTCTGACTTCTCACTTCCCACATGTGTTGCTGGCAATTATGCGTTTGCGTGGGTTGTTGTTGCCAGTCACATATTATAGGTCTCCAAGGCGTTTATAGTTGAGCTTGATGATGTCGACAGGAAGATGGCTTGCAGTGACAGCTACACCATGGAGGATGGTGTCACTTACATACGTAATACATAAATACCATATGTAATATCCTTCCAATTGGAAACTAATATTATATAATCGCAATGGCTTTAACTAAGTCGATGATATCTATATTTAAGCCCTAATGTAGTGTAAATTGAGAAAAATGCCCATGATTGCAATATCAGATTTTACTGGGAAAAAAAATCCTTTAATGGTGTAATAAACAATGCCAAATGTTTGACCAGATACATTTAAAAAATTAATAGTTAAAGGCGATGTTGCCGGCCTTAAACACTTTCATTCAATTATACACACATTATGATTATAACAGATTAAAGACCTCATAACACATAATCCCCTATCATCTACTTATAATAATATTAGCCACACGTCACGGTTTCATTGTAGGCCTACTTTTCTGCAATTGTAGCTTCCATTAGATTTTATAACCATACGACGCAAAACGTTTCTAAATTGGCGTATAGAACTATATTCTGTCTTACAAAATACATATTTGTGTTGGAAATACTGTTTATTCATTAGACAAGGTCGTTTTGCATAGCGTGCAAGAAGCTACATAATTATCACAAGTTCCTGGACATTTACTTGCTGTTCAGTTTATAGCAGTGAACATTTAATTTGTAATCAATCGTTATACACCATGCAGTACCGTTGCTATGCATTTGTTAGGCGCAGACGTAAAAATTCTATCGATTCAATGGTAGCAGTTGTAGTAGATACACTGAGTAAATAATAGCAGTCCGGACTAGAATGAACACAGCCAAAATATTGAAAACAATTGTCCACATTAGGGATACAACACATACCCATAACCTCTCCAACCCCGCCCGCCACAAACTTTTTTGTTGTGCTTGTGTATGGGCGTGCATATGTGTAACCGTATTTTCTGAATAATTAATTAAATATTGGTATGCTACATGGCATCTCTGATAACTTTTTTTGTAACATTAAGCCCGCCCACGACCTTCCTTACTGTTTATCTACGTGCTCTATGTACTTGTATACACCATTTAATTAACATTGGATATTGTACATGCTATTGCATGAAAACCCGTAACGACAGAATATCTGATGTCAATAATGCTAGAACATGCAATTACTCAGGTCCATATCAATGACTTTTTTTTTTTTACATTATGATGGAACCGTGTGTCTATTTATAAATGTTATGGTTTTGTTGCACGTTTTGATCATATATACACGAACTAAGAGTTTAAACTGCTCCGTATAGCTAATGCAACAAGATTTTCCTTATTGATAAATATTCAAATAGATCTATCACAGCAAATGTTTACGGCGGCTGCCACAGGCCTGGCAGGATATGATCGCCTCTTGCGAACATATGGGGTCATTAATATTTAAACAGGGGTTCATGTTATAATATAATATCATCTGAATTTTGTGGAAATAGACCTCTGTAACTATCTCGTATAGAGATACGGTTTGATCGTGTTGTTGCACACTTTGTAACAGCGTCTTAAACTTGGAACAAATTTAATTATAATAGTTAGATGCAGGGCTTCTTTCGCATTAGCAGGACAGTATATACCAGTTTTTTTATGGAGGAGTTCGTAATAAAAAAATTTCAATTAAACTACATGTACAGGACAACTCAAGTTCATAAAACCTTTTCATAAATCAAATTTATAAATAAAATCATACACAGAACAAAATACATCAGGGAGTTAATGTTTATTCAAATAGGGATAAATATAAAAACTATTTACACAGGTGAAATGAATTTATTTACATCACTTGGTACATAGGTAAAGATTTTGATTTATCAGGCTGAAAAAGATAACTACCATAAATACTTGATTGCACCCCAGGGAATTCGATCTTTTCAGATGCATGGTTCACCCCAGTTTCTGTTATTTAGAAAATGCTTGTGTAACAAAACCTACAACAGCTCTGTACCATTTTGGGCTTCAAATACAAATAGCACTTACTGAACAGACAATTACGGTAGTCAAAAACTGTCTTCTATTCAAGAGCCTGGGTTCTATTATTTAAGATGCACTATTTCCAAGGGTACTAATTGACACCCGGGTACTATTCTAGATCTGGGTAGTAATCATGTAATTATGGTTAGTTATTAAGAAATAATGCCGTAGGAATCATTTTCCCCTCAAAATAATTATGAATTACTGAAATGTTTTTCTAATTATTTTTGTAAATTTCTATACATGTGTATATAAATATTAACCATGGGGTAGACTACGGAATTATATAGGCCTATATATAATAAGGTAATAAAATAACAGGTTGCAGTATATTTAGGATAAACAAGAAAAAAGCAAAATGAACTACATGTGAAAATACTAACTGATATACATGTATTTGAATTACATATTATACATTTTAATAGAACTAACTATCCTGCATCACAATGGTCTATATCATTGAACTTTCCTCAAATTTTTTATTGTAAACTATTTTTTTCTATAGTTTAAAAGATGAAATACAGTAGTTGGCAATAATAGAAATGTAAACGAATACATGGTTAATATATTTTAAAGGCAAATAACTGTTTCAAGTCACATGCTTGGAATGGTTTGAAAACTTGAAATACTTTTAATTAATGTTAGTTCTGTAACAAAGAATTTGCATTATTTGTTTATCACATGACTGATTTACAACATTGGTAAACAGAAAGAACATTAATACAACAAGTTATAAGCTTGAGTAATTAATGTAAATGTTGTTATTTCTATACACAAAACAAACAATCGGTAATTTTACCAAAATCATACACAAGAAATATAAATGATTACAAACAGAAATTCCTGAAGAAACATGTGCACAACAATACAAGCTTGTCCCTGCCAGGGTACAATGAAAAGGAAGACATATTTATGTACATACTATATGCTAACTGAACAAAAGTTTATGCTTGCTTTATTTCCATTGGTTTAAGTGGTTTGTCCAAAGCGAGGTAATCCTGAAATAAAAAGAAAATTGTTACATTTTTGGCAGAAACATATTGGGCCGATTTCATATCTCTAGGTTTTGTAGCCCTGGGTATTGTCAAAACCTAGGTTTAACCCTGGTTTACAAAAAATGCTGAAAAACTAGACATAGACCCACACCCGTGGTGCAAATCAATAACTGTAAACCATGGTTAAACTAAGGTTATTGAAAACCAGACATGTGAAATGCACAGTGGAGATCACCCACGGTTTTAACATAGGTTTACAAAATCCACCTATAACCCAGACATATGAAATCGGCCCATAGAGTTTAAATAACTTTACACTTAAATTTTATGATAATACGGTAGCAGGATGTAGCCCTCTTCAATGCATCCGTTATGTTATTTCAAATTCCCAACCAATGGTCCATGATTGGTCCAACAAAGGTCATGGTGTGTGAAAGTACAAATAAAAGATCCCTTGCTGTTATTTGGTAGGAGAAGCCTATGTGGCAGCAATCGGATTCCTCTGCGTTTGACATCCAATATCCGCTGTTTAATGATTAATGTGTTCTACTTTATCTTTCACAAGTTAACTGCTGAATTACTACTCTCAATCTCAGCTTGTAATACTTTGAAAAGGGGAATAATATGTTTGAGCTCATGCCAGTTACATATTTCCATTAAAAAGGGAAATTCCATTCATTAAAAGAACATAATACTAGTCTTTGATAGATTGTCTTCATCTTACCTTATAGTATGGTGAGAGTTTCATGGCTGTGACACTGTTGATGTGCTCCTTGACCTTCGTGAAGAGATCATCCCAGCCGCGAATGAGTCGACATTTGTTTTGGTAGCTGATAAGATCAAGTTCATAGCTGCGCCACACCTCACTGACCTGGAAGATATTTAAAAATCAATATCAGATTCATTCCAGTAAAATACCATACTAATCAATTTGTTGTTTGATACTTTTAGTATTACACTCAAAACTGCCATCAATGTATGGCTACATCCAAACAAAGGGAAATCAAAATAGACTCATTAATCTTTAAAAACCAAACATTAAACGTTACAAGAAATGAAGTTCCAATAGATAAAATGCAATAGTAATTAAGCATAAAAAGTATGGATACCTGCTTCAAAAATTCCTCCAAAGCCATTTCACCCTGAGCAACCATGATGACATCACGTACAATCTGCTCATGTTTCTGAAGATTTATGTCCCAGACGTGTCCCAGTGTGAGCTCAGACAGAACCCAGTTCACACCCAGTCTTCTCATTAGCTGCTTCCAGTGGCGTTCTTTCAGTGCCTCAGACTTCAGTTCCACGATCATTACATTCACCTACAATAACCAAGTGGATGCAATATAGAAATTCATCAAATAAAGGAAATTATTTCAATAAAAATATGTATGATTATGTTTTAGCATATTTTCACTTATAAATAAATAAATAGAGGATATTACAATCGTATTCATGACAGACGATGTTTACGACACAAGTGCCTAAATTATCATATTTCCCGAGCTAGAGCGAGAGAAATATAATTATTTAGGCACGAGTGTCGTAAACATCGTCTGTCATGGGCAAGAATGTAATATTCTGTTTATTACCGTAGACTTGTCCTGCTAAATAAGCACTTGTTTACAAACCAACGTTTCATT